>JAVSCE010017529.1:0-166968 GCA_032199065.1 Smutsia gigantea
CTCCCCCTCGCTCACGGCCCCCCTCCCCCTCACGGCCCTCCCCCTCCCTCACGCAGTCTTCCAGCCCCCTTGTTGGGACTGTGCTCCCAGGATGCCCCATCTCTGATGGCTTAAATGCTGCTCAGTCCAAAATCTTCCATTTTCCAACTTTAAAATCTCTTTTCAGCCTTCTCTTTTGGTGTATTTTCATTATTTGTTGCCACATTCCTTAAGGAAAGATCTCACCCCCATAATGCCTAAGCAGCTTAGAAAATGGGAAGAGTGTGGTTTCCTTCCACAGCTTGTTCTCTCCTCTGTAAAATGGGAATAACCATTGGAAACAAACAACCCTCTGAAGTTATAAAGCTGAAAAGAGGCTCTTGATATGAACACCTCGTACCATACGATTTTGCACATTTTAAAGGATCAGTCGATGAATGAACGATTGAATGAAAGCTTTCACAGTTCTCCTGGCAATCATCATACACAGACAGGCTTTTGCTACGATCCACCCAGCCTCTAGGAATTCTACGGAACTCAGGAGGGACCTGAAGGTGTCTGGGAGCAAGGAGCTTGCACCGGTACCTTGCAGACCTAGATTCTGGGTCAGATTCCCAGGCCTGCCACTTTAGCAGCTGTGGTCAAGGCATGGGCCGAACCTTCCTGCACTGCGGTGACATCGTCCAGGGCAGGGGTCAGCAAACTGTGACCTGCAGGCCACGTCCAACCTACTGCTGCTTTTGTATAGCACAAAGGAAGATGGATCGTTACAATTTCTATTTTCTACAATTTACGTCTTGAATGCACATTTTAAATGGAAACAGAAGCTACATGGAAGTGTTAATATTTTTGAATAAAAAATCAAAAGAGTATTTCATAATGGGTAAAAATTATAGAAAGTTCAGACTTCAGTGTGTATGAATAAAGTTTTATGAAACAGGAGCAGCCTATAGCACTGTCTGTGGATAAAATGTTCATCGGGTGTCCAGCACAGAATGGAAACTCAAGAAAACGACCTTCTTCCACCCTATTTACTTTCCTGTCTTAATCTCTTTTTATTTTATAGAGAGTTCTTTTATTTCAGGATCCAAGCCGCCCAACACCATAAAAGGAGTCCGGCGGGCTGACTAGTGCACTGCTCTGCACAGACGGGGCCTTCGGAGAGCCGGCTCCATCCTCCTGCTCCTCGGCCTGCCCCAGGCTGAGCTGTGGGGCTGCTGCGCGCGGCCCTGGGCTGAAACCGCTTGTGTCCTCTGCATGTCTGGGTCCCGGATTTGGTGGGGGCAGTTGTGGGAGTGCTGCCCTAGAGAGCCGCTTCCCTTGGGTTGATCAGAGGCTGGCGGTGTCCACCGCATCATTTCTTGCTTTGGGTACTGGAGTTGGGGCCCGTGATGCACAGAAGGTGCCTGCAGCCACTGTCCCGCTGGGCTCAGGACGACTGCTTGGCAAATGCAGCCTCTGGGGTAGAATCGAGGGTCTTGATTTTGATCGGAGGGATGGTGTGGAGTCGTGGATAGAACTGAGATTTGGGCTCCAGTCTGGAATTGCAACTCTGACCCTCACACTCTCTGGGATGTTCTCTCTTTGTGCCTCTTTTCTTCATCTGAAAATGGGGGTGATGGTTTCTCCTAGGGAGGTATATGGACAGGGTTCCCCATCATGGAAGCTCAGGGAGAAAAGGGTTTTGTGTTTTTCTGACTGAAGGCCCATGCCTGGAACAGCATCTGGCCTGTGGTAAGCACACAACAAGCACCTATTATTGAAAGGAGATAAAATATGGGGAAAGCCTGCCATGTGATCAATTCTCATTATATAGAGATACATAGATAAATTATACACACACACACACACACACAATGATATATAGATCAATTCTCATTATTCTCATATTGCTGTGCCTCTTTTAAACCAGGAATCAGCACACTATGGCTTACACACCAAGTCTGGCCCACCACTTGCTTTTGGAAATAAAGTTTTATCGCAACACAGCTACGTGCATTCATTTATATACTGTCCAGGACTGCTTTCCTGCTGCAGTGGTGGAGTTGAGCAGTTGTGAGAGAAACATGTAGCCTGCAAAGCTGAAAATATATACTTTCTGGTTTTTTACAGCCAATCTTTGTGGCTCTGCTCTGCAATTAAGGTGTCCTTGTCGGTAGGTGACCACAGATCTCATTTTCCCCTGATTGCAGGTGTGTGGGCAGTTACAAGTTGAAAACAAGCAGCTGGCTTGAGGGACATAGTCTCAGGGATGTCTCTCAAATATTTAGTTTTTCTTTGACGTTATAATTGCACCGCTCTGTTCCAACATGGTCAGAACCGACTTTTCTGTGCCCTCCTGTTCTCATGTATAAGGTGGTGTTACTTTCATTTCTTTGTAAAAAGAACCCCAGCCACCTGTCAACTGCTCGCATATTCATTAGGGATCGATTGGCCACGTAGCTGAAACAAGTCTAGCCTAGGGAACCACTCAAGAGATGAGTCAAGATAAAAGATGCTACTTACCGTATGGTATCAATGGCTAGGATGCCGACAGGGAGCAGGAGGGAGTCTGCTGTGTCTGGGGCACGGAGTGAGTAGGTTTCTGACCCGCTCTTCCCATGTGATGAACGGAATGACCTTGGACACCTTAGTGAGCCTCACTTAGCCTCCATTTTCCAATCTGTAAAATGGCAACAATTATACTCACCATGTTAGGTTGTTGTGAAGGTTAAATAAGATAATGTATCAGGTGCCCAAAACATAGTAAATACTCAGCCATTCTTACAATAAAACTGATCCTTATTTCTCACTCTGGGAGAGAGATTCAAAGATCTCTGCTACATGCTGACACTCCTGTGATGGTCAGGGCTCACAGTTAGGAGCCTCTTGGGACCTTGGTTTTGTGAGGTGGTCAGTGGGATCTTCCTGGACTGAGCAGCGTTTATCAAGGGCTCCCTGTCCACTGTGCCAGGGGAGCAATGTGGGTGGGGCCGCTGCCATGCTACCACTTTATAGTCAGATCTTTCTCTTCCTTTCCCTTCAGGAGGACAGAACCCTCCAGGTCCCCAGGTTCCTAAGCCCCAGTGAGGGGACCACCCAGGAACCTTTGAAGGCTGAGTTCACCAAGGCATGTGCATCCTTGTGACTGGGACTGGAGCCCAGCTCTGAGCTGGCAAAGGTGCCAGCTGCAAGCCAGGATTTCCAGGTGTAGAACCTGGTCTTTTCTGTGTTCTCCAGGGCTCAGAACAGCACCTGGAACATAGTAAATGCTGCACAAATGTTTGCTGGAAGAATGAATGGTCACCCCTGTGAAGGACACCTGCCAGCTGTCCCCAGACACTCCAGATACCAGCAGGTGAGCTCCAGGCTCAGAGCAAGAGCAGCACAGCAGCCCTGCCAGACCCTCCCCAGGCCTCCAGTCTTGTTACATTTCCTCTGCCTGAATGTGTTCTGGCTCCTTGGCACCCCTATACCCAGGGCTCTTCCCACTTCAGTCCTAGCCCAGCCCTTCCAGGTGCAGGAAGCCAAGCAACTGGCCCTTGCCCCCAACCACATGACCTCCACGGTCAGCGTTAGTCTAATCAGGGGTTACTAAACTATGGTCAGTGGGCCAGATCTGGACAGTGGTCTGTTTTGTAAGGACCTTGAGCTTTTACATTCCCAAAGGGTTGAGAAATTTAAAAAAACAGTATGTGACAGAGACTATATGGCTAGCCTAGCCTAAAATATTGCCTCTCTGGCCCTTTTCAGAAAGTTTGCTGACTCCTGGTCCAGATAGTCTTGCAGCATAAGCAGTGGTGCTGACTATGTGCCAGGCACCCTCTGAGGCTGAAAGCTCACAGACTCCTTTCATCTCTCTTGTCAACGCTGAAGCAGGTATGACCACTGTCCGTGCTGGAGACAGGGAAGCTGATGCAGAGACAGGCTAATTCACTTGCCTGAGAATGCCAGGATTCAAAACCAGGCAGCCTGGCTCCATGCTCTTTAACCACAATGCCATTTTGCCTCTGAATGTGGCCGTGCTCAAGTTTTAGGACCGTCTGTGCTCTACCCTGTTCTGGGCCCTCATGATAGGAATAAACTTCAGAAAAGACCACCCATCACAGCCCCTGTTCCCCTACCCCCATTAGCTTCTGCCCTTCCCTGACTCACAGCCAGGGAGCAGGTGCGTGTACCCCTGTCTCTCCCTGGCAGCTCCCCAGTACAGCTCACTTTCTGTGGGGTGATGGCAGGGCCTGGTGCCTTCCTCTCTTTCTGTCCCAGCTGGTGGCCTGGGACCCTGCTTCATCCTGGTTCCCTGAGGCCTGACACTTCTCCCAGAGCAAAGCCTGAAGCTGTTGACCTATTTGGACCAGTGGGCCTTCTTCCCGGCAGTCCCTGTGTCCCCTCCCCTCTGTCTCCCCCACCCTGTCCTAGCCCCAAGCCTTCATCCCCCTGTAGCCCCAGCACTGTGGCTGAGACCCTCCCACCCTGGGAGGGAGAGAATCCCCTGGGTTTAGAGCATCACAAAGAATAGCTCTGGAGGCTTCAGAAACACCAGGGAGACACTATACTTCAAGGCCGAGCAGGTGAAGCAGTGGCTGTGCAGGGCACAGGAGGGGTGAGAATGGAGAGACAGCTGCCAGAAGGAGCAGAAAGCTTCTCCACCACCCCATCTCCTCCCCACCACATAATCAGGGCTTCGACAAAACCAGCCCTTTGGGCCTGGCCAGGGCTGGAGATGGCCGTGTATCAGGTGGAGCTAGAGGCCATTTTCCAGCTGTGCGACCTGGGGCAGGGCCTAGCACTCTGCACCTCGTAGTCCTCTACGTTTAAATGATGATGAGGAGAACTACCAGGTAGGGTCTTTTGTTAGAAATGATAGGGTTCCTGGCACATAGTAGGTGCTCAGTGTGGAAATGTCTCTTGCTGGCTCCCCTTCACCAGCCAGTCCCTTCTCTGGGGAGGTTTCCTCTGTGATAAGTAAAGTGACAGCACTGAATACTGGGCACATCTCACAGGTATTACCTCTAGCGCCACTGCCCCGTCCTCCCCATCCCCAGAGATAAGAGGCCACAAAGGACAGGGACCAGGGTGGACTCTCCTTGTCAGGAGAATGCGCTGCACGTCCTGGAGAATCATGCGGTGATCATTGTTTGCTAATATTTGTGAGGAGTTACTGCCTAAAAAGCACCATTTCTCCCCTTTTCCTGTTAAGTTCACAAAACCCATCCACTTGGCCCTTACAACAGCCCCGTGAGATAGCCACTACCCCATTTCACAGATGAGACAGCTAAAGGTCTGAGATGAAGGGGCTGGTCAGGGTGACCTGCCAATCAGTGGGGAGTGGACCGCCCATGAGGGCCGCCTCACTCAGGACGTCATTGGCCACTGTTCACACCCTTTCATATGGTGCCCCTTGGGTCACTCGCTCATGCTTCCTCGGGGGACACAGTACTGCAAATGCTCCCCAGGTCTTCTGTAGAAGTGTGCTTTCGAGGGCACCTGGGGACTGAGGGTGTGTCGGAGGCCTCTAGGTAAGACCAGGCAGGGAGGCCCCTCAAGAGCCCAACCAACAGACTGCATTTCTCCTTCTGAGGCCTGAAGAGACACAAATGAGGGGTCTGGGGCTGCTCCCCAGGGTCAGTGTAGGCAGACTGACCCGCCTTTCCTTTCTTGTCTGAACCACCTCAGTCCACATTGTCCTGTCGTCCCGGAAGCCACCCCTGACTGTCGGCCTACCTCTTCTATGGGAGTCATCTGATCTTACACCTTACTATGGACTTCTCTGTATGCTTAAATATAATTGTGATTACTTTTTTTCTTGCTCCAAAAGTAATTTACAATCACTATAGAGAATTTAAATCAATAAAAATAACCAAATTAGTGCGAGTAATCACCCCTCTCAAATACAGCCAGTGGCCTGATGTATAATCTTCCAGTGCATTTTCTATGTATTTAACTATAACGTAACTATATGCATTTCAGGAAGATTGTACTTTACATACTGTTTTCTGATTTGTTCTTTTAGTTAAAACTATGTCATAAGCATCCTTCTCTATATTTAAATATTTTTTTCAACACACTTCACTAATGCCTGCTTTTGCTTTTCTGCCCACTCTCATGTCATGCGTGTGCTGGTTTTGCTCCCTCAGTTATATTATAAGCTCCTTAAGCATCCATATTTGCCAGTATGATGTCAGCTAGAGGACTCGCATGTTCATTGATTGACAGCCTTGCAGGTTCATGGAAAATGAATGGGATAGGGGGGTGGACAGATGGGTTAAGTGTTGAGTCTGCAAGCTTCTTAAATTTTCTTTCCTTCCTTCTTTCCCCCCTCCCTCCCTCCCTTTTCTGACAAAAATTTTATTAAATATTTTAAATATTTATGTAAATGTACAATTATTTCAATACCATATAAGTGTCTCTCTGGGTTAGACCCTTAGCCTGGTCCTGAGGATGTAGTAAGGTACATAGTAATAGACCAGGTCCCTGCTCCCCTGGTATGTGTATCCAGTGGGGGATGCAGACCCACATCCAACTAACAGATGAAAAGTAAATAGCTACCCCCATCATGTCTAAGTACTCCAAGAGATACATCTTCCCAATGACCTCATCCACCTCTCTGCCACCAGGCTGGTGAAGTGGCCCATTAATACCAGGACAGGTGCCTTCACAACTCACCTCTGGTGCAACAGAGGCTCGTTCTCAGTGTTCTCTCTTCTTCACACACTTTGTTGTGGCCCAGCATTCCTCAAGAAGACTGCAGAGACCGTTTCAATTGTACCATTTCCTCCTTCCTGTCATTGGCTTCTCATGAGGTGCTCTGAAGGTGTCTCGTCCCATTTGCAGAGTAAACCTCCCCTTTGTGGCTCTAGACCAGTGGTTCCCAGCCAGCTCTCTGGGACCCTAAGCTGAGGGGCTCCTGGGAAAGGTGGGTTGGACTGCCATGCCAGAGGTTGCTGGTTACAACTCTACTGGGAGGACCCATGGAAGAGTGCCAGAAAAGGTTACATTTGCCTTTCATCTTTAGTAATAGAACCCCTGATTTTTAGCTGGGTGCATGGCTGCCCAGAATAAAGACTAAATTTCCCAGCCTCCCTTGCAGTTAGGCATAGCCATAGAACTTGTTTCTCATCAATGGAGTATAAGCACGGGTGTCTTGAATGAGTTCTTTGAAGAGTTCCTAAGAAGGGTGAAGAAGAGGACACCTCTTCCTTGTGCCTGCTAACTAGAAATGTAGAAGTGATGGCTGGCACTTAAGCAGCTATCTTGAACCATGAGGCAGAATGTAGAACAACAAGATATTGAAGGATGCTGGAAACTAGAGAGTTGTCTTCTAGTCCTGAGCTGCCTCCCTCTAGACTTTTGGTATATAAAAGAAAAATACATTTCTATTCATGTTTGGCTGTCAAACCCAACCTTAAGGAACCCAGCTACGTATATCAATGTGTGTCTGAAGCCAAAAGCCCTCTTGCCCTTTTATGCAGTAATTATCTGCTTCGGAGGGCCATGATTTGTGCTAGGTACCAGAGATGCAAAGACAAAAATAGCTTCCTACTTTTCATTAGATTAATTTGATAGGGCTGACATAACAAAATACCTCAGACTGGGTGACTTAAAAAGAAATTTAGTTGCTCACAGTTCTGGAGCCTGAGATGGGTGTCAGCAAGTTTGATTTCTTCTGAGGCCTCTCTCCTTGGCTTGCAGGAGGCCACATGCTCACTGTCCTCACATGACTTTTCTCTGTGCATGTGAATCCCCAGTGTCTCTCTTCTTATGGATTACGGCCTTATCCTAATGTCCTCATTTAACTTAATAGCCTCTTTAAAGACTTTATCTTCAAATACAGTCACATTCCAAGGTACTGGGGGTTAGGGCTTCAACATATGAATTTGAAGGACCTCTTTTCAGCCTTCACTCCCAGTGAATAGACTTGTAGTGGAAAAGACCAACAGGGAATAAGATTAGATTTATACTGAAGATAACCAACTAATTATTGTGTCTGGTGCAAGAGGTAAGAACAAAAAAAATCCACATGTCAAAAGAGCCCTTGTCTTCATTTCCAAATGTCAGTGCATCCTCCACTGCTTCTTGGGAGTCTTTTTTGACTTGAACTGCTTTTGACACAGTTAATAATTCCTCCTTGAAATTTGTCCCCATTTGGCTTCCCGGACCCCATTCTCCTGGATTGCCTCTTTCCCCTGGCTGCTCCTCTCAGGCCCATTTGCATTCTCTGTTCTGTAACCCTACATTTTAGATAGTCACAATATTTACCTTCAGGCCTTGGTTCTTAGATCTCTTTTCTCTCTACACATAAGTCCTGGAGCGCTGCTTTTGGTCTTAGGGACATCCATGTCCTCTTTATACTGACATCTCCTACTAAATGTTCCCTCCCCCTGGCCTCCAGACTGCTGCATTTGGCTACCTCCACCACACCT
Organism: Smutsia gigantea; assembly: GCA_032199065.1. Classification (NCBI taxonomy): domain Eukaryota; kingdom Metazoa; phylum Chordata; class Mammalia; order Pholidota; family Manidae; genus Smutsia; species Smutsia gigantea. Next base: position 8,382 of record JAVSCE010017529.1, read on the forward strand.
CCACTTGGGTGTCTAGCCATCATTTAAAACTTCAGATCTTCCCCCAATCCTCCCCATTTGTGGTCTTCTTCATCTTCGTTAATGGCAGCTCCATCTTTTCAGTCACTCAGGCTATTAGACTCAGCCGACCTTGGACACCCCTCACTCCCCCATCATGTCCAGTCCATCGGCAAAATATCATCCAGAATGTCCCCACCTTGGGCCAGGCTGCCATCATTTCTTGCAGCTTTATTGCGACAGTCATTGGCTGGTCTCCCTGATCTGCCCTCGCCCGTCTACAGTCTAATCTCAAAAGAGAAGTGCATAACTCTCTGCTTCAGAATGTCCAAAGGATTCTCATCCTTTTCAGAGTAAAGGCCATGCATCTGCAATGGTCTATGATGCCACTTTGCTACTCCCTGATCACATCCTAATTCCTTCCATCCCATTTGTCCCATCCCACCATCCTGCCCATCATCTCTCAGACACTTTGGGCAGAGCTGCCTCAGGACTCTGCACCCGTGATCCTCTCTCTGCCCTGTCTGCTCACTTCTGCATGTCTCCCAGGGCTCTGCTTGGGTGTTACCATCTCAGTAAGGCCTTCCCTGGCCATTGCATTTAACATCCAAACTTTCCCCTATTCTGCTATACCCCTTCTTCTCTTTCCTACCTTTATTTTCTTCTGGTGTCCTCTGAACCTTTAATGTGCCTTACCACTGTTTGAGTGGATCCATTGGTTCCCGCATCCCACTAGACAGTAAATTCCAGGAGGGAGAGATTTATGTCATAGCCCTTGCCAAAAGAGCACCTGTGACATGGTAGGCACGCTATAAATATTTGTGGAATGAATGAATGAATGACCTATACCAAAGAGAGCCTGGACAGAAAACAGACCCTATTTCAAGCATAACTTTTCGGCACATAAACAAAGTAATAAAATATATGTGCTTTATGTATTTATATATGCTTGAAACTTCAAGCATGTATATATGACATACATATATATATATGCATATCATGTATCTCAAGATATAGAAAAAGTGTGTGTGTGTGTATGTATGTGTGTGTGCAGCGTGTATATCTTTCAAAAACAAAATTACATTTTCTATGTATAGCCAAGATGCCATCTTTTTGCACAGGAAATCACTATCTGGTTTCCCAGGTTGCCTGTCAGGATGCTCTCAGGCAGCAAATATTCAGGAAATGGGACACATTTAGCCTTTGGTTTTCCAGAACAGAGAGCACATCATTGCCCAGAAGTTTCTGCCTCACCTCTGGTTCTCCAGAGTGACAGGCCAATGCAGGTGTAGTGCATCAGACTATGAAAACGCCTGTGGCCATGACCTCCTACCTGTAATGTCAACTTCCTTGAGGCCCTCCCCAGCCTGAGCTGGAAAATGCATGTCTTTCTCAGAGAGTGAAAGCTGGTGAATTCCCAGTAGCTCCACCGTGTCTCCTGGGCCCACTTTCTGATCTGGCTCTGGCTCACGTTCCATGTCACCATGACCACTCTCCCTGCCTCTTACCAAGCGCTAGACAGGCTGACTTCTTCATGTCCTCAAAGGAACCATCTCCTGCCCGTCCAGCTCCAGCTCAGGGCTTTGCCTGCTGCTTAACCCACCTGTGTTGCTCCTTACAGCACATAGAATTGGGTCCCACACAAAAAGACATGTTGAAGTCCTACACTGAGCTGCCTGTGAACATGAACGTATTTGGAAACAGGATCTTTTCAGATATATTCTAGCTCAGATGAGGTCATCCTGGATTAGGGTGGCCTCTAATCCAGTGATTGGTGTCCTTATAAAAAAGACAGTACAAGGGAAAAGGCCATGTGAAGATGCGGCAGAGATTGGAGTGACCCATCTACCAGCCATGGAGTGCCATGGAATGCCAAACCCCCAGAGGCTAGAGGAGGCAAGGAAGGACCTTACCTGTGGGTTTCAGAGGGAGCAGGGCCCTGCTGACATTTGATTTCAGACTTCTGGCCTCCAGAATTGCAAGAGAATGACTTTCGGTTGTTTTATGCCTCCTGGTTTGGGGTCCTTAGTTAGGGTAGCCCCTGGGAATCTATTGCACCCCATTCACCCTTCACAGTCACCAACAAGGCCAGCTCCTCCAAGGGCTTTCCTGGCCTCCCAGTCAGCCGGGGCCCCTGGGTGTAGACTTTTCACTATTTTTCTACCCGTTGCTTGTGATTGTGTGCAAGTCTCTTTTGAAAGCTTCCCCTGAAGGAGGTAAGCCCTCTGCCAAGCCCACGTCGTTCACCGGTGTGCTGTGTCCAGCAGAGTGCCCACACATATGGCAGAAGCACTAACTGTTTGCTGGATGAATGCCTTGCCCGTTCAGGGAGAAGCTTCCGGACTTACAGATATTCTGAATTTAAATCTGCTTGTGTCATAAGGTTGCCCTGGGTGCTTCCCCTTGAAACCCTCAAAGTTCAATTATTCAAATTGAGTTGCTCAACTCCTGTCATTTGCACTTAACACAAGAGAGGCATGAGGACCTGTGAGGACTTTCCAAGTTTGGGTCCATTCTTACTGTGTAGCCCAAATGTGTTTTCCTGCTAAGAACATGAACCAGAAATGAGTTTTACTGAGTGGTTAACAAGACCTTAAATAGACAAAAAACTCCAAAAATGTAAGTTCTTTCACACTTGCCCTCCTTTTCAACTTCCCCTCCCTGCCTCCCATCACAAACCGCCCTGTCTTGTCTGCTGGGTCATGATGAGTGGAGGCCCTATTTCAGACCTCTCCAAATTCTGCTGTATTTTCCCTCCCTGGATTTCAGATGGAGATGTCTGGTAGGTACTTTTAAGGTGATTCTAAAACTGACATGTCCCCTGAGGTTCCTTTGTTCAGCATGGCCTTTTTTGAGCCCCTGCCCTGTGTCAGCTTTTACAATAGCCTGTTTTATACTCTGCCGCTTCTTTTTTATTTAATCGGTTCCAGAAATCTACCCTCACTATGAGGTGATTCAAAGCCATTTTACTGATGAGGGAATTGAAACTCAGAGAGGTTAAGTAATTTACCGAAGATCGCACAGTCAAGAAGTGACAGAACCCTTTTCAAATCTCATCTGTTTGACTTTAAAGCTAGTGTGTTTTTTTTCTTTAAAGTTACAAGTGAAAAAACCAATCCTAAAGAGAAATGGACTTCTTAGTAGCAAGGGTCTTTATTTTGTATAAGGATTTGGCTGTGCTCAAGGCTGCTGTGTCAGTGGTTATCTAGGAGGGGTTTTGACTGTGGGATTTATGGACCTGGGACCCTTGGTATGTACTCAGGACACTCCATAGACCCGGCAGGCACTCTGGCCAGGGGCTCACCAGCTCCTGGGCCTGTGCTTTCTGACTCTGGGACATTAGGCTGGCCACTTCTCTCCTCCAGCCTCAGTTTCCCCAGCTATAAAGTTAGAACTTGGATTCAGTGATCTCCATGCTGCTGTCCTGCCCTGGTAACCTAGGTTGTTAGCTTCTTGGGGCTACTACAGCCAACTCTTCCACACCCTTCAAACGCAAGTCTTCAGTTGCCTCTAGAGCCAGTGGCCTATGTGGAAACTTGCAAGGCATCCACCCAGGCCCCTTCTGATAAAGACACACTTTCGCCATCTCTCCTCATCCCCTTGGCCCACACCCTCTCCTCTCCCAGAGTCAGTCCTGCTGGGTGCCCTGGGGCAAGTTTCTTATACTCTCTGGGCTTTCATGTTCTCCTCTCTGAAATGATCTCAAATGAGTCTAAAAATTCACCTCATCAGCTCACTGTGAGGATTACATGAAATGAAACCATACCACCGGTCACTGTCTAGGAGCTTCAAACTGTGTGCTCCTGGCCCCGAAGTGCAGACTCTAGGACTCGGAGGATGTGTTCAGACCTTGGCGATGCCCCATACTTACTCACAGTTGTGTAGGTTTGCACAGTTGCTTTACTTCTCTGGGCCTCAATTTCTTCTTTAGTAAAGTGGGAACAGTACCAACCCACCTATCGACTTTTTAGAAGGGTTAAATGAGTTCATATTTGTAAAACGCATAAAACAGTGTGGGGCACATAGCAAGTGCTATGTAAGAGTTAGCAATTATTATTAGGTCATCTCAGTCTCAAATCTGCCTGATCAAGTGGCTCTGTCACTATCGTTTTATAAATGGGGAAGATCAGTAACTTGGCTCAGGCTCTGAACCCACATTGGCCAGCAGGGTCTAGCCTTAGCTCTACTGACTGGCAGAGGTGGGGAGAGTCCACGCTTGGGTTTAATGGTCTGCCATAGCCATCTTGAAATCCTTAATATTGGGTCTTTGAATTTGTGCTTTGTAAGTGAAGTCCTGCCTCCTCTCACCTTCTTGCCTTCTTGGATGGGGTCCTGGCTGCCCCTTCTGCTACCCTGGCCACACCAGGCATGTGCCCTCTGCTCCAGTGGGGACCTGGGCACAGGCAGGGGGAGGCACAGGGCCATGGGCCTCTTTAAAGGGCTGTGCTCACCTGCCAGTAATCCCAAGTGTGACATTAAATAGCAAATGAAAACCCCACAACAGATCAAGACAGAGATCATGGAATAAAGTTAAAAGCTTTTCTTCTTCCTCTTTGAACAAGAGGTCTTGCATTTTCATTTTGCACTGGGTGGGCCTAGCTTATTATGTAGTGAGCCCTGGATACATAGCATCCACGGGTGGAAATGAAAGGATAGTCTCCTTTCTCTTAAAAAAAAAAACAAAATGCTTATTCCAGTTTGAATAATTCAGTGCAGTTTGTTTTGACTTTTGGTTCATGGGTAGAGACAAAGTCTTTTGATGAAGACCTGAAAGGTGGCACCTGTGTCACTTCCCACAAAGACGGATTCCCCAAAGGTCTTTGTATGATTTGCAACCACAATTTGGGCCATTTCCAAACCAGCAGCCCTGTTGGGTTGTGGACAATGGAGAAATCTTATTTTTTCCTTTTCCTTCTGTTGCTGCAATTCTCAGACTCAAGAGTGTTCTCTTTAAAAGACCCAGTGGTCAATTACTTTATGCAAATGTGAGCATCTCTGGGGCTGGCCAGGCTGGAGCCATGCCATGGAGATCTGGAGGTGGACCGCACGGGCTTGGCAAGGGGGCCACCAGGGAGGCTCTCTTGGTCGGCCCCAGCATCTCTCTGCTGCTGCCCTCAGGACCTTGGGGAGGACTCAGGCCACAGCTGGAGGAGTGGAGGATGACAGACACACAGGGTGGAACCTCAGAGCCATGGGGAGGGTGAACTCTAGTCTGTGCCACTTGTAGCAGATGAGGCTCCTTACAGGCAGAGAGAGAGCTGCAGCTCCAGGTTGATCCCGGGGCCACCGCAGATCTGCGTCCAGTGAGAAGCCTCAGAGTGGAACAGACAATGTGCTCTGCTGGGAGCACCTTGCTTCTGTGCAAGTCACAGCACCTCATGCAGATGGAATATTCCAGGTGGAGGGATGCAAGAGGAGCCCTCTAAGAGAGGCAAATAAGGGGGAAAGGTGGCCTGGGATTGGATGAGTGTTTGGGGGACAGTTGAGCCTCAGCCAATTTCCTTTCCTTGGAAACTGTCCTGTTTTCAAGATCCTGCCACCCAAGCAGCCAGGCCAGCCTGGCTGCCTCAGGCATCTCTGAACCCCTGTATGTACAGTGTGGGTTGCAGACCAGCTGAGGCACCTATGCATCTTTTCCGTTAGTAAGCCTGTTCTCTCCACTCCCCCTGAAGTTATTCTTTACATCTGCACCACGGCTCCTAAGAACAGATCTTTTCTCAGCTAAACCCAACTTTTCTATTTCTCGTTTATAGAAGAAAGAACAGGACCAATAGGGGCAGGACACAAAAGACTGTTCCTTTTGGTTAGTTTTGCCACATCTAAGAGAGGGGATGGGACTGGTTTGGGTCAGAGTCCAGATTAGCACTTTGAACTCCCAACATGTAGTTGAAAATTTTATATGCTTTTTACCTGTTTGTACTATTTTCTAATAGTAATTGACATACTGACTTCTGCCTATAAGCTTGGCCCCCTTGCTGAGCACCCCACCACTACATATATGATCCCTTTCCAATCTTTTCTATTGAGATATAATGTCCATACAACACAGGGCAAAGCTCTTAAGTAGAGAGGTCAGTGGGTTTTGACAAATATACACAACCATGTTTCCATCCATCACCCCAAATAGGAATATAGGATATTTCAATCACCCCAGAAATTTCTTTGTACCTCTTTCTACTCACCCTCCTACCCCTTCCTTACATGAAGGTGACCTCTATACTGATTTCTGTCACCACAGATTTGTTCCCCTGTTCTAGAACTCAGGAATGAAGTTTGCTTTTCTACATCTGGCTTTTTTCACTCCGTGTAGTGTTTATGACATTCACCCAGATAGGATGTTCCTCTTCGTTACTGTCTAATATTCCATTGTCTGGATATACACACTCTGTTTATCTCTTCCTTATTGACAGGCATTTGGGTTTTCAGTTTTTGGTGATTATGAATAAGGTTGCTATAGCTTTCATGTTCAAGCCTTGTTACAGACAGTGTCTTGGGGGAAACACCTAGGAGTGGAATTTTTGGGTCATATGCTAAGTGTATTTTTTAATTTTATGACCAACTGCCAAACTGTTTTTCCAAGTGGTTGTACTGTTTTTTCACTAGCACCCTATGTGTATGAGAGCACCGATACTCCATATCCTCACCAACACTTGATATTGACAGTCTTTTACATTTTGGCCATTTTAGTGGGTGTGAAATGTATCTCGATGTTGTAATTTGCATTTCCCTGATGACTAATGACTTTGAGCACCTTTTCATGTACTTACTGCCTATGTATCTTATCTTCTTTTGGGCAGTGTCTGTTTAAGCCTTTTCCATATTTGGGGAGGGAGTTTGTCTCCTTACTGAGTCGCAAGAGTTCTTAATATTTTATAGATGGATATCCTTTGTCAGATACATGTGCTGCAATTATTTTCTTTCAGTGTGTGCCTACACTATCCCTTTTAATCCTCCCAGGAACCCTAGGAAGTAGGTGTTATTATCTCTGCTTCAGTTCAGAGAGGCAGAAACTGAAGCACAGAGAGGTTAAGGGAAATGCCTAAAATCACAGGGTTACTCAGTAGTAGAGTGGAAATGCTGACCCACTTGCATGTGACTGAAAGCACTGACATTAAGAAAATCCCAGAGAGTGTCTCCCTACACATGAAGCCTTGTATCTCCTTGGCAGCCTGAAAATTTGTTGTCCTCCGGCCATTGCCCAACTGGGTTATTTCAGTTCATACTTGCTTTCTCTGCCTCACACATACCAGACCATCCTGGGAAGAAGCCGGCTCCCAGAACCAGCTGGGAGCATCGTCTTCTAAGGAGGATGCCACCGGGCTTGAGCTCCTCTGATGAAAGACAAACTGGGGATATTTTGACAGGCTTCAGAGGATGCTGGCAGGATTGTTCCGTGCCAGGAATAACAATGAGGGGCCCAGGCGAACTCACTGCCAGTCCTGTTTCAGACGGCATCCCTGGAGGGGAAGAGCCAGACGGTGGGGAAGGGAAGGGCACCCACAGGTGGGACCGCAGGGATGGGATATTTGCCCACAGCTGTCTCAAAGCAGGACTTCTGGGTGCCCCAGGGACTCTAAGAAGGGGAAGAGCAGTCAGAGCAAAAGGCTGGGAGGTTTTGTGAGTGAGAACCACAGCAACTCCAATCAGCAACATGCTAGCCAGAACAGTGAGCCTTAACTCAGTACTCCCTGGGTGCCAGGCACTGTGTCCCCACTTCTCATCCCTATTAGGTGCCAGATATGGTATAGGGGCTTTGCATTTACTACCTTAATGGTCATCATAACCCCACAAGATAGATACTATTAAAATGCCCACGGGAGAAAGCTGAGGTTCAGAGAGGTTAAGTAATTTGCCTAACGTCACATCATTTGTAAGTGGTTACGGTGGAGCTAATTCTAAGGCCCAGTCCCTCCTATGCTCCAATGCCTTTTGATGCAACAAACCTGTGGCAGATTTCTGTGCGGTGTCATGTGCTACCTTTAGGGCCTTGGTCAGGGGATTATAATATTGAACCAGTTCTGTCCTGTCTTTGGGCAGGGTAGTGGGCTGAATGGTGCCCCACCACTGAAAGATATGTCCACATCCCAGAACTTATGGATATGAGCTCATTTGGAAAAAAGGTGTTTTGTGTATGTAATTGAGCAAAGGATCTTGAGATGAGATCCTCTGGATTACCTGGGTGGCCCTAAATCCAATGATAAATGTCCTTATAAGAGGCAGGAGAGAGCAGACAGAGCAAAGAGAGTTATGGGAAGACAAAGGCAGAGACTGGAGTTATGCAGCCACAAGCCAAGGAATGTCTGGAGTCACCAGAAGCTCTAAGAAGCAAAGAATTCTCCCCTTGAGCCTTGGAGGGAGCATAGCTCTAGTGTATTCTGTTCACTAGATGTGACTCTGTCCAGCCCACACACGCTGGTGGGGATTAACACAAGGGCTTGAATAAAGGGGTGGGGCCGGGGGACAGGGTCACCGGGGGCCGTCTTAGAGGCTGCCTCCCCAGTGCCAGAAGGCAGGAATCCCACCTTTAATTCCTCTGGCTTTCCCCAGGCATCTGGCTCCAGGCTGAGAGGGAGGGAGAGAACTCTGAGCATTGTATGGACTGCTGAGATAAGGCCTTTCTACCATCCCATCACTCGGTATCATTTAACCCTCCCCCGTGCCCAGCAAGAGGAGGTGTTCTGACTCCCAGTCCACAGAAGGATGAATTAAGGCTCAAAAAACGAAAGCCACACAGTAGCACATTAGAGTTAAGCCAGTGTTCTCAAACTTTCGCTGCATGAAGATCACAGAAAACAATTTCTGGGCCCTGTGCAGTGTTTCTGATTCATAGGTCTAGGGTAGGGCTGGAGAATTTGCATTTCAAACAAGTTCTCAGGTGAAGCTGATACTGTTGTTCTGGACCACACTTTTAGAACCACCGACCCTAAAATTTTAGTAGATTAACAAATGTCTTTCTTGCTGAGGTCCCAGTCCTGTTAGGTTAGATGGCTCTCCTCCATCCATGCACCATTTGGAGGAGCATGTGGTCTCCCATAGTCACTATTGAAGGGGCAAGAGGGTAAAGGGTCATGTGGAGTATTTTAAAGGACCCGGCCTGGAGGTGACTTACTTGTCTGTTGCTCACACTTCATTGGCCAAAACTCAGCCACTTGGCCCCAAACAACCGCAAGGGAGGCTGGGATATGTAGTCTTCCGCAGGAGGAGGATGGTATGAGTTGCACACACCTGGCCAGGGCCAGACTAAGACTTCATCAGGTGCTTTCCCCCTTCATCTCTTGCCTTTTCCCTGGTTCAAGTGCTTTCAGTGGGCTTTCTCATATTAGCCAGTGTCAAGGAACTTTTTTTTTCCCTGTAAAAGTTGAAAAGAGACATTTCTAGGGTCCATCAGCCCATTCTCTTGCCAGAAGCCTTCACCCTCTTAGGGGCCCAGGTGCTCAGCTTAACAGCTGTCAAGCACTTTGAAACCTCCCAGCATGTATGCAGTGGTTTCTTGCACAAGTTTCACTTCCACCATCTTAAGCAATGCAGGGTCACCCTCTCCAGAGTTTGAGGAGCCCCTCCAGCTGCTGCTGCTTCAGTGCCAAACCTTGTACTCTGCTCACAGACAGGCTCCCAGTGGAAAATGTGCTGACCCTGCAGCCCCTCACTCTGCTGCCTCAGACTGCTCCAAATGCTGCCGCCCCAAACTCACCTGTAGTTTCCAGCTTGCGTGCCTTTGCCTCTACTGTGACATCAGCCTGAATTCCCTCTCTTTCCTCTAGGCTCAGCTCAGATGGTACCAGCTCTATGAAGCCTTCATCAACCAGTCAAATGAATATTCAACTTGACCTTGTTTTGGACCAGAGGCATACACACACCTCTGTGTCTATCCCTGTGGCCCGGCACTTGTCATGGCCTGTGTAGACTCTCAGGCCCCTGTCCACGTCTGTCTCTCCTTGCAGAATATGAGAGTCAAGAGCCAAGACTGTGTGGTATCCTTTACTAGCCCTTTTTTACTTGTAAGACTGAGTCTAGCAGCCTTCGTGTGACATGCAAAGCCCTCTCCAAGGTGACTCTGGAATTGATTGAAATCCCGGTTCTGCCACTTGTGGGATTTGTGCTTTGGGAAATTCTTAGCTTCACTGTACTTCAGTTTTCCCATCTGTACAGAGGGGCCAATTATGTTGCGCATATTCAGTGAAACAATGCACCTAAAGCTGTTTGAACAGCACCAAGCACATGGAAAACACTCAAGAAATGCTAACCACCTTTCTGTTGTCATAATTACTATTTCTTCCTTGTAACCATTGCACATTCCAGCCATAACTAATTCCTGGCTAACAGTTGTGATGGTCTTGCATGCCCCTTTGCTTTTTACTGAATGTTCCTTCTGCTTGGAGTTCCCTGCTTCTCACCTATTCGTTCATTTAATGAAATTTTTGCTGAACTCATCCTATACTCTAATCTCATACAGCTCTTTCTGGTCATTCACATTGAATTCACTGCTCCTGTTATGAAGGTTTGTTTATTTTTCTGTATCTCTGTGAATAATTTGAGAGCAGAAAAAGTGTCCTCTTTCCCTTTCCTACTGGGTTTACTTCTCTGAATGCAGTTCCTAATAACATGGCTGGCACATAGTTGGAGCTTAAGAAATATTTGTTGACTGAATACATGAATGCTGCTTATCTCTGAATCTGTCTCCAGTGCCTAGCGTATCATGAGTGCTTACCCAAGTCTCTTTCTCTTCCATAAAACTCTGGATTCATATCACCTAACAGTCCTAGGTGGTGGAGGACTATTTTTAATCAGAGTATCTGTACTTAGCCTCTTTCTGAACCAGAGGGCTCTCCCTGGTCCTGCGACTAAGCTTAAATGTCTGGTGGGGTTCTCCTCTGCAAAGTACAGGAGGACACCATGTGCCCCTGTGTTTCTGGGTCATCCCTAGATTCATCAGACTTATCACTGTCATGTTTGCTGACCCACTTCGGAATTTGTTTCACGGTCTCCTGGAATCCAAGGGCCTAGATCAGTGCCTGGAAGTCAAGTCAGGAAGGAATGGGCCCTTCCCCACTGGCCGACATCTTAGGATGAAGATTTGGAGTCTTCTAGTCATTCCACTAGTCTAATGGTGTGGATGGCAATATTCGGCCAAAACAATCTGCTCAGGCTCCTCTTCCAGGAAGTGGACTTTTCTGGCAGCTGAGGACTGGTCTTGCTTAGCAAGGTGGCTGGCTCTAGCGCTTAATCCGTCCCCTTTCTATTTCACCTTCTGTAATTGCTTAGCTCATTGGCCTCCTGGGGGTGACAGGATGGGAAGTGCGCCCCCCCCACGGCAGGCCAGGATAGAACCTTTGCGCTGATGGACGTCTTAGTGCAGAAGATGGTGTAGATGTTGGCCTTTGGAAGGGCCAAGCCTGGCTTCCATCCCACATGGCCTCCTTAGAAGAACTTGGGCCTGTGCCTGTTTATGTAATGGAGGAACTGCCTATAATTTTATGGACATTTTTCTTTTGTTCTGATGCTATTTTTGGAAGGCTGTTACCCCATGTCTCAACTTTTACTTCTTCTTATCAATTGTCATGCCTAATGCCACACATATATTCTGGGTAAACACCTTTCTTCCCTCCTGTGAAGCAATATTAAGTGAGATTTTAATATGTGGCAGAGACTCTGCTTGGTATTTTCACACCTGTTGTCTCATTAATTCTTCACAATAATCCTGCAAGGGAGATTTTAGTAGCTCCAAGTTATAGGTGAGGGAATTGTGGCCCAGAGATTTTAATTTCACATTTTTCATTACATGTATGCTCTCTGCCCCTTTAATGGTCCTGCTTTGTATCTATTTGCAGATTCTTTTACAGCCCATTTTGGCATTTGGCTTCTGCATCATACATGACATGCTTAGACTGCTATGCTTGCATTTCATAGTCTCCTCTAATAAATGCTTCAGAGTGTGAGCTTGAACGCTTATTTGTTTGCAGTTATTCTTTCCTAAAAGGAAAAAAATGGTCCACTTCTGTTGCTTTTCTTTTATCTTTCCAGACCCCAGGGGTGATTCTCTGTGTCTCTTTTGGAGCAGATGTAACTGAGAAATCAATATAGCTGTTAGATTAATCCGCGACAGCCATAATGTCATTGCATCTCCTGCCCCATGATGTTGACCGAGATGTCAGAGCCAAGAGGAGGGGAGATACTTAAAAGAAGGGACCAGGGGCCTCTGGAGTGACGGGGGAATTAAAACCCCACAGGGCCTCACTTAGCGGATGAGAAACTGCAGGTGGCTGCCTCCGGCATCCTCAGGTCTTCCTTTAGGGAATGCGATGGCTTGGCATCAGGCACAGCAGGGGGATCTGCAAAGCTCAGGCACCAGGACGTCCTTCAGGAGAATGAAGTCAGCAGTGGTGGAGTAGTGATCGCAGCCAGAATGTCTCTCCTTTAGGCTCCAGGTTCCCAGCACCTCCAGAGGCGAGCTGGGGGTGGGGAGACCATGAGATTTCTTTCTTCCAGCAGACCTGGCCTTTTATTAAGATGATGGTTATTATTAATACTGTCCTTGATATTTGCTGACACAGGGAGAGGGCATCCTTCACAAGCAGAACACTTGCTGCTTGGAAAGCATTCAAGGTGCGCTTGAAAGGTGAATGAGGGTCCAGTGTCCAGAGCACATGCATTTGTTGACAACTGTATCAAGCGCTTTCTAGGTGTGGGGTGCTGCTCTAGGGGTGGACAAGGGGCGGGAGACAAGAGTTCTGCACTCAACAAAAGATACAAGACACCTACCTTCAGGGAGCTCCCACTCTAGCAGAGACTAATTTTCTCACTCCCACAGTAGTGGCCAGAATCTCCTCCCCTTCTCTTGTAGAGCAGTGATTCTCAACCAGGGGACAATTTTGACTGCCACAATATGTTTGGAAATGTCTGGAGATGTTTTTGGATGTCATAATCTGAGTGTTTGTGCGTGTGTGTGTGTCACTAGCATCTAGAAGGTAGATGCCACCTGACCCCAAGCTGTGCACAGGACAGGCCCCCACAACAAAGATTTATCCAGCTTGCAGGGCCAGCCATGCTGAGCTTCAAAAGCCCTGGAGAGAGAAGACTGCTTTACCAGCATCCCATGCAGCCGGGTATAACCAGTGGAGTGTGAGCAGGGGTGCTGTACCCACGCCCAGGTGCAAGGCCTGCATGCAATAAGGGCATGTGCCTCTTTTCCCTTCCTCAGGCTGGACAAAGAGAACAACAAGGTCCAGGGGACAACTGAGCCACCTAGGGCCCTAACCCACCGGGTGGGGAGAGCTGCCTGCCAGTCCGAGGCATTCACCTCGAACTGTCATGGGAATAAGAAATAAAATTCCGTTGTGTTTTAACCATCATGCATTTCTGGATCTCTCAGTTACAGCTGTTCATCTACCCTAATGACGCTGATCACTGCGTCTTGTCCATAGTTCTTCAATGACAAGGACAGCTGTCGCTGCAAGCAGACACTAAATATAAGATCTCATTTTATCTTCATACCAACTCTATGAAATAGGTACTTGATTATCTTGTTTTATAGATAAGGAAACATGCTCAAGGAGGTTGGTAGGGCAGGTAAGCACCAATATGGAAATTTTAGGCCAGATTTCAGTTTCAACCACTTAGAGTAACTTGCTTTCTCCACCCTTAATATGTCTTCATGTGGTGTCATCATCTCTCTTCAGGGCACTGTAACTATTCCCTCCATGGTCCCTCTGCCTCCATGTTGGGCACCGCAGATAGAGTGGTATTTTAAGAACCAAATCAGAACCTGCTTCTTTCCCAGCTTCCTTCAGGGACTCCCTGTGGGCCTCAGGATAAAGCACACGCTCGTTGCCGGGCAGGTGGGTCCCTCCGTGCCTGCCTCAGCCTCCTCAGCTACCTTCATTGTCTCCTGCTCCTCCCTCCTTGGCCATGCCTGGGATTCAGCTGCGCTGCAAGAGGAGGAGACACTTCTTCCAAGATTATTCGTGCTTTGCAGAGGGAATCACAGTCAAAAGGAACAAGCTTCCCCTGTTTATGTTCAAGAGTTCAAGCAAGGATTGTTTGACCATCTCCTGGGACACTGTTGAAAAGCTTCTTACATTGGAGAGAAGTTCCTTCCAACCAGGCATTGCTCAGTGCTCCAAAACACAGCTCATTGTACAATGTAAGGTGAACCCAGTTTTCCAACTTCATCCAGCTCTCAAATTCTATTTGTTCTATTAAATACTATATTGACTTTGGAGAGTAATTTGGCAGCATATGCTGCAGCAACTTTACTCTTAATTACCCTCCCCAGAGAACTCTCATATGCCAAGGAGAAATGTAGTATTGTAATAGCAAAACACTGCTAAGCTAACTGTCCAACTGCAGGAGAATAGACAAATACATGGAGTATTACAGAGGAGTTAAAATAAATGAACTGCAGCTACCTGTGGTAAATATAGATTAATCTCAGAAACATCATGTTCTCATAGAAAAAGCATTCTCAGGAAGGGTAGATATAGCCTGATGTCGTAAGTACAGTTACATACTGTGCCAGTCAGGGTCCCAGTGGGAAACAGAGGCCCTTCGGAGGACTCCAAAGGAGGGAAGGACGGGCGGTTTGCACGGGTGGCAGGCGAGGCAGATGGTTTCGCAGCCACACATCTCCCATTCCACCATGTGTTCCCGCATCGCTTCTTCCATCCAGAGGTGGAATCTATTTCTCCAGCCCTTTTAATCTGGGCTGGTTTTGTGACTTGTTCTGAGGGGGAGATGGTGGTAAATGTGACTTGGGGTGATTTCCAGAGGCCTTGCAATTGCTCCTTCGCCCTCCTGGAGCACTTCTGACACCGTGTGAAAGAGCTCTGGCCCACGGGAGGCCTACTGGAGAAAAAGACCCGACTGCCAGCCAGTGCCAACCTCCAGATACATGAGTGACGCCCTCCAGGAGCATCAGGTGCCTTACTGACCCACCGCCTCCTAGTGCAGGAGTGAGCGCAGCCATCGCCTCCCAGCAGAGCCCAGCCCAAGGGACCAGCCCAGAGAGTTAGAAACACAGAACTGGTCAGGGATTTCAGCTATTAAGTCTTGGGTTTTTTTTTTTTTTTGTAATTATATAACCAACTTAGAAGAGTTAAGGAAGCAAGAAGTGTTGAAGCCTCCAGGAGCCAGCAAGGTGGGAGTTCTGAAGCTGTGTGGCAGTGCTATAGGACCCCAGAGGTGTCTGCAGCCTCAGACTGGGGTGATCAGGCAGAACCCCTGAACCACAGAACTGCAGCAGGGACAGACTGGGGAAGAAATACCCCAATCTCTCTCTCCTCCTCCCTCCAGACTCCCGCCAGGCCCTCCTATTGGCTGTGCACAGTGAGAAACCAGAGAGCAAGGGACTCTGGGAGATACCTTTTATTGGGGTCAGCCTCCTCAGGTGCAGAGAATGGATATGGGTGGGGCTGGCTGCAGATGGAGAATTAAGCAGGACTTAGGCTGTTCCTCAACGGCAGGCTGTAAGAACACTTAAGGAAATGAGAAACCACAAATCGGGATAGATACTACGTCTGGGGGGAGAGGGGTTTCTCCCTTAAATAGGGTAATGGGTCTTTGCATATGTGTCTTTTCATATATGCTCCACGTGGGAAGGAATTTAGGCAGGCTTACTAGGCACCTGACCCTCACCAGGGTCTTTCACACAAGCCCTAATTTAATTCTTAACAACCATCCCAGGAGAGTGTGGCAGGAGGTGTAAATCACCTCTCATTCCCAGGTGAGAGGGGCAGAGGCTGACTTGCTTCCCCAGGCCCCATCGCAAGGCTGTGGTTTCACACCTACGGTTGTCTACCTCTAGCGCCTTTGTCTGGGTGAAGGACCCTTTCTGGTGTCATGACAGGTAAGTAAGTCTTGCCCATATCTCTCTGTCAGTCCCCCCTCCCTCCCTGCCACCTTTCCTCCCTTTTTTCTTTGCAGTTGAAGATGGAGGAAGAAATAAAATGATCCCTGAATATTATATGTCTCGGAGGAATGTTTAAGATAAAGAAAATAGATACTGACACTGATAAATTAAAATAGATTTAAGACAAAACAGGGTGAGTCCTGCCTTTTTAAAAGTAGCCCCACAGCACCTGGCGTAGGTGGGCGCCACAGGCCCCACAGCAATAGCCAAGGAATGTTTGTTGAATTCAGCTGTGAGGCCGGGGCAATCGTCTCTGCCTCCCGGATGGAAAGTGATTGAGAGTTTTCCTCCGCAGTGGCATCTGAAGACAAACAGGCGTTTTTGTTTCCATGGACAACCTACTCTTCCCTCGAAGGTAAATTGCCCACCCACATGCCCTCTTCACTTCTCTCTTTTCTCTTTCTCTCTTTCTGTTTGTCCCTTTCCTTTCTCTTCTTCATTTACTCCTCATTTTCTTCTGCCCTTCCTCCTTCCACCAAGCTTTCTGCCAGCAGCTGGGCGCAGTGATCCCCTTTGGTCACCCCAGGGAAAGCCAAAGCTTCTTCCTGCTCCGTACCTCCAAGGAGAGGTTCTCAGGACCCTCTGGGGGCTGAGAAGTTTCAGTCTAGACCTTTGGACTGTTGTCTTTCTCCCCAAGAGCTTGTTTTCCAAGGAGCTCAGAGCAGTGGTGGGAGCCTAGGCCCAGCCCCCGGGGCAGCTGTTGCCTGGCCCCTGTTCCGGGTCCATGGATCTGCAAGGCCTCAGAGGCTCACTTCAGCTCTCCATTTCTTTGCTGGCAAACTGAGACTAACTCCCCCAAGAGCTACTGTGAGAAAATGCTGGGGAGGGTGGCACATAGACTCCATCCCATAGGCCCTCCAGGTCACAGCTGACACCTCTGCCTTTTGGCCCCCAAGTTTATTTATTAACAATCCTCCAAGTTTGGGAGGCTCCTGGGAAGGGAGCTCTGAGAGCCCTGCTGAGAGCTGGAGCCCTGTCCTGGGCTTGGCAGGCTCAGCAGGTGGGCTCTCTGTGGCTGCGCTCACACTTCCTCTCCGTGGAGTTTCCACAGGCCCATAGCCATCAGGAGCACTGCCGGGTGTGGGTGTTTGGAGCAAAAGGGGAAGATGAGGTGAGCCTCAGAGAGTGTGTATGCTGCCCGTGAGGAGCTCTGAGCTTATGCCCGGGCTTGCGTTGTCTGAAGGTGGGTCTGTGTACACACACGACCATGCCCACATGTGCATGTGACTGTGGGTGTGCACCCTCCCCGTGGGCGGAGGACAGGCCGTTGGAACAACAGCCATCTTGTTATTTTGCAGCAGGACAGAAGCTCCAGTGACAGAATATGAATCCTTGACACACGGTCAGAATATTCAGATGTTCAGCTCTGAGTGGATGCGGCTGGCCTGGGGGACTTAGTGCCCTAAACAGAAGCCCCTCTCTCCCCACACTTCCCGCCCCGGGGTGAGGTCTCTGCCTGAGAGTGGATTCATGTCCTCATGTCCCCATTCTGCTCTGAGGTGGGACTTGGTGTCAGGGACTCAAGCTCAGGCAGTCACACATTTCCAGATGTGAGTGATTTTAATCAGGGTTTTGTTGAGGGTAACTGTGTGTATGTATGCTCTTGGCTCCAACTAAATATACCAAGATGCTTCTTTCCTTTCATCCTCCCTTCTTTCTTCCCTCCCAGCTTGTCTCCGCATGTCTTACACATACTGAGCAACTTCTCTGTATCAGGCTCTGTTCCATGGGCTAAGGACACAAGGATGATACAGAAATAGTCCCTGTTCATGAGAATGGCCAGTGTATTTAGGCAGGAAGACAAACCAAGTGGAAGCAACAGAATACAGCTGCAGGGGCCACGGAGCATTCTGGGAACACAGAGGGGAGCCCCTAGTCAATCAGGGGTCCCATGAAAGACTTCCAGAATATGGTGGTGGTTCTTCAACCAAATCTTGAAAGTTGAGGGATCCACCAGCATGGGAAAGGGTGGATGATGGGCTTTGGAAGAACAGCTGATATTTGTCAGCAGTTGGTACTCTGAGGAGCAGGATAGTCATCTACTCAGTCTTGGAGGACTCTTGAGAAGCCACCTAGTTCATTGTTAAAAATGATTTGGCTATGACACAGCTTTGCACTCGAAAGATGCATTAAAGGGGACGGTAAGAAAAGCAGGACCAGCAAGGACTGGTAGATGAGTCCCCTCTACCTCCATCCTTTGCCACTTCAGATGTCCAAAAGTAGAAGGAATGAGGTGGAGAAGGGAATGGGCTATTACATATCAATCACAATTGTATATTAGGTGACTTTAAATGCTATCTCACTGAGCCTCACAGCTCCAGGTGGTAGGGTGGTTATTCCCATTTGACAGCTGGGGAGACTGAGACTCAGGTTAAGTTGTTACTCTAGGCAAAGAGCAGGACTTTGAATCACAATCTCTACTGGCTCAATTTCTAAGCCTGTGTCATTTTCCAACAAACCCCACTGCCTTCAGGAATCTTCTATACAGAACCTAGCATTATGGCCAATAGACTTCTTGTCAAGGATCATGAATTTGTAATTCAATATAGAGTCACTATTATTCCAAAAAAAGAAGAAAGCCCAGATGCCAGACGTGTTTGAAAGACTAGCATGCCTTCGTGAGATGGACTATTAATGCACATTGTCATGACGTCAATACTGCAGGCGCCTTCTCTTGGAGAACCGGGATGTTGCTAATTTGCATGCTGCTTTGCATTCATTTGCATTCACTCTGTATACAAAATCAAACACAGCTAATTAGTGCAACCTTGTTACAATTGAGAAGCAGGCCCAGCCTTCTGTGCCAGGGCATATGGAGCCCAGAACACGGATGGAAACCACCCAAAGCCAGTCATGTCCTAGGTCAGACATGCTGGAGAGTAGAGGGAGATGCCATCCTGATGAAAAGGAGAATAGACTGAGTATCATTATTTTTCAAATATTGTCCCTTTGAAGTAACTATTGCAGGAGAGAGGGTGAGAAAAAGAGTGAGATCAAAGAATGTGGCCAGAACTCTGCTTCAGACAGGATCTTGTAGGAGAAAGAGCACAGAGGCCTTAGGTGAAATCAGCACTGGAGTTTGGCTTTGCCTCTTATAAGCTGTGAGACCTTGCGCTTCATGGACTTGCAGAGATTAAATGGGGAAAAAATGAATGAGAACGTACTTTGCAAATGTTAAAGCATGAAACAGATGTGAGGGCTCAAGGCAATGCCACATTATGACAGAGGGCAGCACCAGGCCCAGCCCAGGTGTGAGGCTCACAGTCCTGTCCAGACCCTGGATGTGATGGAATATATCTGCATAGTATGGACCAGGCACTGTGCTAAGTACATCGCAATCATTATTTCATTTAATGGTTCCCCTTGATCACCCTGAAAGTTATGTATCACTGTGACCCCATCTTACCAATACCATCACAGCAGACATGCTTGCTGAGTGTGCCAGGCTACCCTTGCTAAATCACTAGGACCCTCGTTCTTCTGAGCAGTGATGGTGACATTCATGGTTTATGTCCCCACCTGCCACTTTTCCAGCCCCTCCGCAAACTATGCTCTTTCTACTAAATGACTTCTTTCAGATTTGCCTAGTTGGGATCTTTTGGCTTGATCTTGGCTTTTGATCTATGTCATCTGAGAACCCTTGTCTTTCCACTGGCCATTTGGATTGAACTTGTGTTTTCAGCTCCCTAGTCACAGTCCATTACTTCAAGTGGTCCATTCTGCAAGGAGCAGCTCCATCGACCAGGGCAGATCACATCATGGTTGACAAATACTCACTGCATTTCATGGGGTGGGATTATACTTCTCCACCCCGTGGATGCATAACCTGGCCATGTGGCTTTGCTCTGACCAGTGACTCATGAGTGGTAGTGACATATGCTGCTGTCAGGCAGAGGAATTTCATTCCCTTCTGACCTGATGCCGGGCCACGTTGCGGATAAAGTTTGCCCCACAACTGGGTCCTGGAGTGGAAGTGAGGTGGAACCAGTGATGGGAAAGTCGTGCAAATAAGAAATAAATCTTTATTGTTGTAAGCCTTTAAAACTTGGAGGATTATTTGTTACAAGAGAATAATAACCTATCCTGATGGAAACATTCTCTTTCCATTCAGTCTAAAGAGATTAACTCTCACAGGATGGCCTTTTTCCTAAATTCTGGAGGCACATTATTAAAGCCCCCGTGTGTAGTTGTCACTGTAGAAAGCTGGATGCTTACTCCCAATGATATTGTCATTACTCAAAATATTTTCACCTCCGTTTTGGAAACTGCTTTAAAATGGTAAGAGTACTGCTACTGTTGTTAACAGTTAATGCTTCATAAGCACTATCTTATTTAAGCTTAGCAACAGCCCTGGGAGTTAGGTACTCATAGGTTCCATTTTCCAAACAAGGGAAGCAGAAGCTCAGAAATGTTCAGTAATGATTCAAGATGACACAGCCAAGAGCATCAAGATTTCAGTCTGCATTTTGCTCAGGTACAAACCCTAATGGCATAATTTTCTACTATAGTTTCCCTACCAAAATGCATTTTAACTTGTTGAGTCAAACACCTTACTCATCAGAGACAGCTACAAATATTTGGGTTGCTTATGAAAATCAAAGTAATTGTTAAGTAAAATAACATTGATCTTAATATTAGGAATTATGGGGTTGGTTTGTAGCTGTTTCTTATCAGCAAACTTATGATGTGACTTGGGCTGGATGTTTTTCTACTTTACACTATGGTATTTTTGTCTGTAAAATGGAGCATTTTGCCTCGGACCACCTGATTCATGGATCTGGGTGATGGGGTCCTTCAACCCCCTGGAAGCGTATGCAAAATGTTGTGTGTATGTGTATTATTTTGGGGCAGAGGATACGTAATATTCACCAGGTCCTGGAAGAGGTTTGTGACCCCAGAAGATGAGAAACTCTAATTCTCTTATTTGTTGAGTGTGACTATCCCTTTCTGCAGAGGAAGTGGTTATAGAGGTAAGGAGAATTCAGTGTGACTAAATTGCAGCTGAGTTGTGTAAGGTGAGTGTCAGATTCATTAAAGAACAATTGGAAAGCAAGCTGTATCATTTCTTTAAAAATTATCATTAAAAAGTATTTCTGCCTCACATTCCTGTGGCTCCTTGCGGCTTACTCTGCACAGAAGCTGTTCTTTCGTCTCCCTGGCAGGGGACTGTGTCATTAGTTGCAGCTATTGGTCATTTCCTGTCTCACTCAGCCAAATAATCCTGTTATTTTGACTGGGACAGGAATGGGTCCAGAGCTGTAAGCTTAGTCTCACAAAAACTGGCAGATGCATTTCTTTGAATGTGGGAGGAAAGGAAACAGGGCAGGGAAATAGCATCCATGGAGCCTCTACATTGTGCCAGGCTCTCTGCTGGCAACTCATTCATTGATTAAGTCATGCATGTCTGTTTCCAACCAATATTTATGGTACCTATCATACATTGGCCACCATTCTTGGTGCTGGGGATACAGAAGTGAGCAATCAGACAAAAAGTCCCATAGTCTCTTATTATTTCCTAGTGGGAAAGATAAAGTATATTAAAAAAAAAAAGCAAAATATATATGCTTGACATATTCTACTTCAGGGCAGATGGCAAGATGTCCTGCAGAATATAACACCCACTTGACAGATAAGAAAACTAAGGATTAGGGACATAAATAACCCAACCAGAGTTACATGGCAGGCAAAATGCTAATGTAAGCTTTCAAAGGTAGCTCTTCCTGTCTCTTGCATTGCTTCCCCAACAGACAGCAGTGGCCACTACCTGGAAGCCTATCCTTTAGCTATGAGTCATTGGGCCAAGTGTTCCTGAAGCTAATTCCATCCCAATGGAGCTGCAAGTTTATGTGGAGAAAGCTAATTCCCTTTCTCCTCTTTACACCCAGTTAGGGAAGTTTGGGGCTATTATTTATTAAAATAACTTTCTCACACCTTTGGTAGGTTCTTTTCTTTTTCTAGAGTTTCTCTAGAGTTGGGTTCTGGGTTTTCACTGTTGTAACCATGTGGGTTGTGGAGTACCCTCAGGTGAGAAAGTCACAAATTCCTGATTCTTCCCTGTAGTTGTGGGTTTTTTTTCAAGATTAATCTCTCCTCTGGCTTCTGCTTTTGGATGCTTTCCAGGGCCCTTAAATAGTTTTTTTTTCTAATCCAGTTTTTATAATAGTCATCTGCAGGAGGCTTCATGTGACCATTTCATTCCTGTGCCATTGCTTCTAATTAATTTTAACTCTGGGAAAAATTTAAGACATGTAGTGAAGTGTTTGTCTGCCTCAGATATCTTCCTCAGCTGAGTCCCTTTTTTTGGACTTTAGTCTCATTCTATTCCTCTTAGTCCCCTGTGTAAGTCAAGGAAGCTGTGTTCTCCAGTAAAATGAAAGCTCTTGAGGTTAGAGTTTTAGATGCAGTAGAGCTGGAGTAGGTAAAGAGGCAATAGTGATCATAATCCTTGCCTGTAAGGTGAAGTCCGTCTTACTGGGTGCTGTGTAGATGAACCTGAGGAACTTTGAGTAGTTCAGTGCTGAACAAGAAGCTGCAGACCACTGTTGCTGTAGGACTTCAGGTCCCATTTGCTTTGCAGTACATTGATTTAGAGATGTAAGATTGCAGGCAATGGAAAGCACCTGTATGCTTTTTTTTTTGAAAACCCAAGTGTATTCAACCATATCACTTTCCTCTTTTGAATCTATGATTGACATGTATTGTTTTTGCTTGCCCAGTACCCATCCTCCTTCTTGATCCAACATACCAATTTTCCCTTGGGGAACCATCTCTGATCATCTACATGAGTGGTGATTGAGTGGGATGGGCATGTATCCAAGCCAATTAAAGCATCCCGTCCTCTGATGACAATGATTCGTTAAAGGATGTAATGTGATCCAAGTTGGTCCACTGAGATTCATTCCTGAGATTTTTGTTAGAAATTTAGAGGAAAAGAAGTTCTCCTTCATTTGGGATTGATGGGAAGATAGGGCAAATTCCTTATGAACTTTCCACCACCAATAACTGCAGATAAAAATAAAGCCATGTGGATCTGGCCATTCATCCTTTTAATTCTATTTCTGGAGCTTTGGAAGCCACCTTGACATCTCTTGGGAAGAATCTATTTCATGGAAACCAATATAAGAGAAATTAGACTTAAGAGATTGTGATTAAGGCACTAATTTGGGCAGATCTTTCTGAAACTTTTTGTACCTAAACTTTTTAGTTAGCTGAGCCTTTTATAAATTCCTTTTATACTTAAGCCAGTTTAAGCTGAGTTTCTATCACTGATAACCAAGGAGACCTGATTTAAAAATAACAATTGTCTCTTCAGCCCTTACAAGATAAGGTTAGAACTTACAGGCTTCATGATTATAATGGGTTGAAGAGTGGCCTCTCAAAATTCATGTCTACCTGGAACCTCATAATGTGAGGTTATTTTGAAAGAGGGTCTTTGCAGATATAATTAGTTGAGGACTGAAATGAGATCCTATTGGATTACAGCAGACCCTAAATCCAATGATTTCTGCTCTTTTAAGAAGAGGTGAGGACACACAGAGACACAGAATAGAAGGTGATGTGGAGATGGAGGCAGGGATTGGAGGAATGCACCTATAAGCCAAGGAAGTAAAAGATTGTCAGGAGCCACCAGAATTTGGAAGAGGCCAGGAAGGCCCCTCTGCTAGTGCCTTCGGAGGGAGCAGCCCTGCCAACACCTTGATTTCAGACTTCTGGTCTCCAGGTCGTGATAGAATACATTTCTATTGTTTTGATCTACTAAATTTGTGGCCATCTGTTGTGACAGCCCTAGGAAATTAATGATCTAATGCCTGCTTATCCTTCCAGCCTTACTGTAGAGGCAACTGAGCATATGGATAAGAGTGCGGACCCTGAAATGGATCAGGATTCAAATTTTGACTTTTTCTATTTAAGCTTTCTGAGCCTCGGTTACCTAACGGAGCTAACAGGAGTCATAACTCACTTCTGAAGGGGTTTTGTGAAAAGAAAATGAGTTTATATTTTAAAGCCTTTAAAGCAGTTTTTGGCACGAGTGAAACCCTCAGTAAATGATGGCTGTTGTTACTCGCATTGTTAGTGTGTGTTTTCACTATCGCGGCAAGCACAGCGTCTCCCGCCTACGGAAAACTATCATGGTGGCTCAGATGAAATTCAGGCGGACACAGTTCCCGAAACTTCTTGCCTGAATCAGCTAGCGCCCACGTGTTGGGTTTGGAATTGAAATTCTGGTTTGCAAGCATCCCCATCTGGCACTCTGAATCGTTCTGGAGCGAAGTAGTGAATGGCCTAGAAGGATCCCCCTCCTTCCCTCTTTTTTTCTGTGTCCTGAGCACCCCTTCCAGCTCTGTCAAATCCTTTGATACTGCTTAACCATCGGACTGTAATCTGGGGTAATGGTGTGCAGTCGGAAAAGGGGTCGTGACTTTACCTGAGGCGGGCCGGAGTTTTCTTTCCTAAGATAACAGGTCCCTCTTCCTTCTCTAAAATCATGAAATGCTTTGTTTTTTGGGGGCCGGGGAAGAGACTTAAAAAACTCATTACTTCCATTTGTGGTATTTGCAATCAGTAAGACATCCCCTAAAAGCACTTTTATAAGCCCCGAAAGAGACAGACTGGGAAGGAAGTCCCATAAACCTGTGGCAGATATTCCTGATAAAAGCAGGCAGGAAACATGTTCTTATTTACCTTGACGTTCTGCAAACTTTGCTATCGAAACCTTGTATTGATCTTGCCTCAGTCTCTGTCAACAGTTACCCCTTGGGTCAATACATCCTGATTATCTATCTCAGGACAGTTTGGAATAAAGAAATGACTTTCTGATATTTCCACCCAAGAAGTTTTCTTTGTGTAGAGGACATTTTTTTAATACTCTGTCAAAGCCCCAGAGACAGAATATATAAGATATATTTGTAAGTATAGATAGATGTACATGCACATATACAAATATATTACATAAATAAGTACTAATGTATTTATAGTATTTAAATATAATTTATGTGTATGTATATGTATCTATTTAAATCCCCATCCCTCTCATTATATGGTGTTTTTCTTAATTCTTTCTGTCTCTCCTCTGTGTCTCTATTTCCCTTCACCCATCTCCATGGCTCTTTCTCTCTCTTGCTGTTTACTTATTTCTCTCATCTGCCTTTGACTGTCCGTCAGGAGAAAATAAAATTTTTTCCCCTAAGCCTAGGGAAGATGGCCAGTCCCATTCACATTCGCTCCCTTCCTGGTTGCCATGTGTGCACCAAGAAGTTGTTTTTATTTTATCTTCCCTTCTGCACTTTAGCATCCTATTACATCAAGTTTTATACTGTAAGATTCTAGAACAGGTGGCAGTGAACTTTTCCTGGGAAGGACCAGGCAGTAATTATTTTGGCCTTTCTCAGTCATACTGTTTCTGTCACGAGTACTCAGCCTTGCCGTTGTTGTGAGCGAGACAATGTGCAAACGGGCAGTGTGTCTGTGATCTAATAAAACTTCTACAGAGATAGTTCAGTTTGCTACTCTCTGATCTAGAACAGTCCTTGTGGGAGATGAAGCACCTCTGGATGTATTTCTGGTTTTCTCTTTGGTGTCACGCTTTCTAGTGGTTGCCCAAGATTACACAGTAAGAGGGGAACCTGGGTTTGCAGCAGGACTGTGTGAACGGCAGCTCCTGTTCATTCCTACTTCATCATATTTCCGTTCCAAGGAGACAAGAAGGCAGAGAGCAAAGTTATTGTCCCTTTCCAAAAACATTTCATGGTTCCCCATTGCCCTCCTGATGAGGAGGAGTCATCCCTTTGGCCTGGTATCTAAGTCACCAAAGTAGGAGTCCATCCTCCCTTTTCAGGTTTTGTTCACTCCATCTGTATTTGCTCACTCACTCTCCTCCAAACATCTCGGGTGCATTTCCATTGCTGCTCCCAGCTCTGTATGGCTCCCACACGGTTGATGATAGCAGATAACCACAAGTCTCCCTTCTCCCCTCTGCCCCTGTGTGGAGCACCCCCTGACCGTGCCCAGGAGCATCTGCTAGTTCAGTGGCCATTTTCAACTTTTTCTGATGCCACTCCAGCCCCTGGGCTTTGTTCACTCCATCTGTATTTGCTCACTCACTCTCCTCCAAACATCTCGGGTGCATTTCCATTGCTGCTCCCAGCTCTGTATGGCTCCTCGGCCTAGAATTCCTTTATATTTTCCTACACACTTATCCGTCTTTCTCTACTTTCAAGTCAAGTCAAACTCCAATAACTGGAATTTGGGTGAAGTACTCTTCTAGGTATTGTTTGTATGGGATTCCCTACCTAAAACTCCCTAATGCCTTTCCATCGCACACACCATAGCTTGCAAAGCCTTACATGCTCTGTCCACTGACTACCGTGACTTTCCCTCCTGCAAGTCTCCCATCTCTACCCACATCTGGCTTCTTGGGCATCCTCTGGCCATGTCAAGAGCTCACTGTCTCACCTCAGTGACTTCTGCTTGGAATGCCCTTGTCTCCCATCTCTACCCACACCTGGCTTCTTGGTCATCCTCTGGCCATGTCAAGAGCTCACTCTCTCACCTCAGTGACTTCTTGGAATGTCCTTCCTCTTTTTGTCTAGATGGTTGTGTAACTTACTTCCTCCCATCACTCAACTCTCTACTTACATATGGTCTCCTTCAAGAGCACTTCCCTGGCCACCTGGTCTAACACAGCATACCCAAAGCCATCATGAGACTTTGTTTCATTTTTTCCATAATAGCCTGCAGTCAAAACATGACAATAAACATTCATTTGTTTCCTTTTTCTCCAACTAAATGGAAAGCTCCTCGAAAAGAAGGCCCTTACTGATTTATTAGCCAAAGTGATCAAGTGCTTAATCGAAATTTGTTGACTGAAAGAAACCATCAGAAAAATGAAACTTACTATGGGGAAAGCAGAAAGAACAATTCAAGCACCAGAGGAGTGGTGGGACCACATCCCTTTATAATCCCATATATAAGTCTAAGATTTGGTAATTTTGGGTGATACCATCTCTCTCTGAAAATCAGCTCATCCTCCTGACTTCTGAATTTCTGTTGATGGATCCACCGTCCTTTCAGCCATCTGTTAGAGCTTGTGTATCAGGCTCTCTCTCCATTCTTCCGAGAGATGGCTTTCCCTGTATGTTGCCTTCATGCCACAAGCAGGCTTCTTCATGGGGTAGGGAAGATAGCCACAGATATTTCCAATTCATTTCCTCTGAGTTTAGCAATGTCAGCTGAAAAGTCATGTTTCTTTGTCTGTGTATCAATCCAGGACAAGATACTCATAGTCCTCCTTGAGTCCCATGCCCACCACTGGGCTCGTCATTATTGCAGGGGGATTGGTTTTTAGAATGAGGCTCCTTATATCCACTTCTGAGACTGGAGTGGGTATAAGGAGCCCCTGAACAGTGGGTCAGGGTCAGGGTTAGGACACCCTGACTAAAGTCCTAATGGGACTATTTGGAACAGAGGAGGAGAAGTTCCACCAAGGAAACAGAAGTATTGGGCAGACGAGGGCAGCCTATGTCCACTGCACAGTCAGTATGGCAGTTGAGGCCCTGGGGTCATGAGGTTCCAGCACTGTAGATGTGGGAGGTTCCTGGAAGGGTCTGTCTGGTCATGGAGGACTTGAGGCCAGGCCCTTTCTTCTCTTGAGCATTGTCTTTAGATGACTGTCAGCTTGTCTTTCCAGAAAGCACTACCCACGTCCTAACTTCCTTCCTAACTGTGTCTGATGTTTTCTTTTCCTGGAATGACCTCTTCCCCCTACTGCATATGAACCTATATGAACGAAGAGCTCTTCTCGAGATGCATCCTGAACAATTCCTCGTATCTCACCTGATATTCCTCCCCTGGCATCTCCATCACCTCTAATTTATGTGGATCTTTATTTTGTGTACATGTATTCTCTCTTCTAGGTGAACATGGAAGGGCTTCCTTTTTCTGATATATATTCGTATCTTCTCTTGTTCATAGAGTGTTCCTTTCACACCGAAGACAAAATTAATATTTGTTGGATTGAATTCACCTGAACTGGATGGAACACATCTCTCTCCCTAACTTCTTGAATCTGATTATTCGTTTGGTATCCTATGTATTAGCTTCTATTGTAAATTTCTTCTTTAGGCATATTTGCCTAAGTTGTATCACCATCACCGAGCATGGGGTTCCACTGTACTGAGTCCTCAGAAGATGTTTATCCGATGTGATGAGTGCTGCCGTGTGCCTACTGTGCCAGGCACTGTGTCAACTGCAAAGGCTACAGCAGCAAATGGGGCAGGCCTGGTTGCTGCCTTCAGAGAGCTTATCATCTGGGACTTACTGAAACATGCACTTATAGAACCACATGCTGAGAGCTAAGATGGGAGAGGGATGGGGCTGCTGGAGAGTATGTGTAGCTCGGGGAAGGGTCATTGTATCCATGTGTGTAAGAGGAATGCCTTAGCAAGGTAACAGGTAAAAATCGCCATTTCCTTCTTTGATTGGATCGAGTGTCCCTTTCTGCAGTGTATGCTGAACCCCCACACAGGGATAATTCCTACTCCTATTCTTCTGGGTTTCCATGGTGTTCTCTTTTCTCCTTTCTCACTGCATTTAACATAGTATGTTGAAATCTTCTATTTATGGTCTGGCTTATACACAGAAAACAGATTGTATCTTACTCAACAGATCTGTCTCTGAGTGTCTAGCACTCTGTTCAGCAGATAGGGAATGCTTAAGAAGTTTCTGTTGGATGCAAAAATAAGTTAACCAAGGTGGGCCTGGGTTGGGTTAGGGGAAACAGGAGGTTTATTTGAAGGGTGCACAGATGGTGGCTGCCCTGAGGCCTGGATAATGTACTCCATGAGTTCATGGAGATGGCTCCTGGTTACAGGAGGAGAGGTGAAGAGGTAGGGCACAGGGACAAATTCTGGTATACAGAAAGTATATGAAGCAAGATAGTCTCACAGCTTCAACTAGGGAAGCACATGACCCTTTGTGC
Source organism: Smutsia gigantea (assembly GCA_032199065.1). Lineage (NCBI taxonomy): Eukaryota > Metazoa > Chordata > Mammalia > Pholidota > Manidae > Smutsia > Smutsia gigantea. The sequence goes on from JAVSCE010017529.1 coordinate 37,259, forward strand.
AAGACCGCAAGATGAGGGACCTTGACTCACAACTTCAGGGTAAGAGATGCAGTTATTATCTTCCACCAAGAGGTCACTGGTAACTACACCTCCCTCCTGATTCCTAAAAGCCAGGGCCATGGCCTTGTCTGGGGCCCTGTCTTGTTTTGAAGAATTCTGTGCTTTGGCTTTTGCATTTGTTTTCCTTCTCTAAAAAGAAAAATAGACTCAGTCTTTGGTTAACTGCATTCTCTGGTGTGGTGGTGGGGGGGGGCTGGAGTGGCATCAGAAAAAGATGAAAATGGCCACTGAACTAGCAGATGCTCCTGGGCACGGTCAGGGGGTGCTCCACGCAGGGGCAGAGGGGAGAAGGGAGACTTGTGGTTATCTGCTATCATCAACAGTGTGGGAACTACCAGTTACTATCATTGTTAACACTTCATGTTCATTATGCCTTAACTGTGTGTCAGGCACTGTTTTGACCACTTTACACAGATATCCTCATTTGTTCCAGAAAACATCCTCATGCAGGAGGGACTAGAAGCTTCCTCATTTTGCAGACAGGTAACTAAGGACTGGACTAAATTACTGAGCACCATTCTGTGCCAAGCAGTGTGCCAAGAGGCACATAAAGCCCATGTAATTCTCTCAACCTGTACATGAAGTAGGTCTCAGTATCATTCCTGTCGTACCATATCCGTGAAACAGCAGACAGCCCAAGAGGTGAACTCAGTAAGGCATCAAGCAGTGAGTAGAGTTGGAATTGGAGCCCATGTCTGCTTGAGTTTGGCCAGTAAACTTCATAGTACAAATCTGCCTCTTGTACCTAATGTGCGTCTGCAGGCAACAAGGGGCTTGGGGGTGGGTCTGGGGGTGCTGAGAGTGACCAGGACACCTGAAGTTTTTTAATAAAAATAACAGTGCTCATTAATTTCATTTCTATTGTGTACAGAGATTTCATCTAGATTATGTTGAATTTCAGCAGCTCCTCTAAGAAATGGAGCCTTTTCCCCTGCTTCATTGCATGGGAAATTGAGACTTTGGAAGGCTAAATCACTTGCCAAATGTTACTAAGCTACTCAGTGGTGGAGGCTTTGAATGTGGCTTCACCCAGTACCTAAACCAGCATGTGTAAGACTTTTGCCCTGGTTTTCAAGTCTATACACATTACCCCCAGTTGATCTGCAAAACCACAGGGGAAAAGCCTCTAAGTAGATGAAATTACATATAGGAGGCTTAATCTTTTATGATAGTGAAAACAGGTGGCTACATTACATGTTTATAGTCAAACAACTACCTAAAGCATCGTTCTTGAAGGGCTGGTTTCATGTACATACAGCCAAGGAAGCCCTATAGGACCCCGTGCTCAGATGAGCCCCATGTCTGGTATAATGCTCGGTTGTTGCCATCTTGAAATTCTTGATCATTTTACCTTTGAACTTGAGTTTTTTAAGTGCAATCTGATGGGGCAATGGGACATATTAGTGATCAGAGGAGATAGACAAAATATTGTAACTGTTTATTGCCACGCCATTCACAGAGTTTTGACCATGCACCACAAGGACAGAATCCTGGTGGCCCCACGATGCACGGGGGCTTGGGAACACTCACAGCCAGCACCAGATATGTGTGTTATGGAGGCTGCCACTGCATTGACTGTTGGTATAATAGGTGTAGGTGAAGAAGGTGAAATAAAGATAATTGATTTCATTTAATGCAATTTTCACTGTTCTGGTGAGAATGAGATATATATGCGTATACAAGCTACAAAATACAAATTATGTAACTTTGGTGATTCTACACATGAGTCAAATGCTCTCTTATTTGCACTTAAAACTGGCCTTGTACAATATAAAGATAAGTGGTAAAATTCAGGCTAACAATTTATAATTCTGATTATGCTTTACTTAGAATGGTACTAAATAGGAAATAAACACCATGACAAGTCAAGAGTAAGACTATGGCAGAAAGGAAAAAGTTGGATGTTTTCATGCTTTTAGTGATACGTTCCCCCGCTGCTTTTCCAACAAGGGGGTCCCACATTTTCATTATATGATCAGACCTCACCTCTCATGAGCACAGCAAACTGAAGCTCAGAGAGGGCAGTGATTTGTCCTAAGTCCAGGAGGTGGTAATCACAAATGCTCCCACATCTGAGCTTGCTGGCTTGCTCTGGGAGTCTGGGCGCAGGGACACAAGGAGGCACTGAACATGTGAGTCGTGGCGTTTCTGTTCCAAGACCCCCTTCCATGGCGCAGTTCAGCCAGTGGTGGGGAGAAGGGAAACAGGCAGAGCCTTGAACTCTCCTGCTTGTTTTTCCAGCTTCTCCTCCTATTTGTAAGCAAACTTATCTCTAGACCAACTTGATGAATGGTGAAGACTGGCTGAAGAAACTTGGGAAGATATACACCTTTACGTTAGATAGATATGGGTTCAAGTTGTTGCTCTATCTCTAACTGTGAGACCTTGTATACCTGCTAATATACCTCTCAACTGGAAAATTTTCCTTCTGCTTCTTCCTCTTCTAATCTTCCCAGACTAATTAGCTCAAATGTGCCTCCTGCCTGAATCCTTACCTGATCCTACTTGAGAAAACTGAGTATAGAGAATTGAGGCATATTTTTCAGAATCCCACAGCTTAATCTTGGATTCACTTCTATCCATTATACTGTATTAGTTCAGTTTCTCAAACATGCCATTCTTTTTCCTGCCTCAGGACCTTTGCACATGCTGTTACCTAGACAAACTCTTCATCCCACACTCAAAGTGGCCCCACAAGGCTGTCTCCTGCTGATCGTTCAGTCCTCAACTTCAGTGGCTCCTGCTTGAAGAGGTCTTCCTTGACCTCCCATTTTCAGGTTGCCCTACGGCTCTTCTCACCTGTAGCACCTTGCTCTCTTTCCTTCATAGTGCCTACTACAACTCCTAATTCTACATAATTCCTTCATTCGTTGTTTAATGTCTCCTGCCCTCTATAAACTCTCCAAAGGGAGGGACAGTGATGTTTTCATAACTATACCTAAGCCATTACCTGACCCCATGTCAGGTATATAGTGGTTGTACAGGAAACCTTTCTGGGGGTCCAAGATGGAGCAAATTCTAGAGGAGTAATAAGCAAAGAAAGAGAAGGAAGGGAGAGCTAGGGAATGTAGAAATGCTTATTCTCCAGGCGGAATTTGGTGATGGAGGCATGAGTAACTGACTGTCAGGGGCTTTGAGAGGAAGGCCCCTGGACACATCTGTGATGCTGCTGTGTGCTCCAGGGCTTGGCAGTGACAGGATCCTAAGGGCTGCTGGGTCTGACAGGGACTCCGGTGAGCAGAGCCTCCCCGTAGTGTGCAGCTGCTGATGAACTTGAGCCCAGCCGGAGCTTGCTGGAGGTCTGGCAGGTGGAGCAGCCTGCAGCATCTTCCCTGCCTGGACACTGGCAACTTTCTGACTTCAAAGCTGGAACATGCTGACCCAGAGCACACTGACCTTTGGCACAATTTCCTCCCATCTCTCCCATGCTCACTGAGCAGGGAGGAAGGAGCCTAGCTTCCCTGACTGGAGGACAGGTTCTCCTTAGAGCCAGAAACCAGGGGAGAGGAGGGATCGGGGAGAGCCGGGGGCACCTGTCCTCTGAACATCCCGGGAGCCAGACTGGATCCGCTCTACTTGGAATTTGGCATGTTGGTCAACTGTGTGTCGACTTGTGGGGTTTCCTTTCCCTGGGCTCCAGCTCTGCGTGTGACCTACTCATGGGGGTACTTGCCTAGACTCTGGAAAAATGAAAGAGTAGGGCTCCAGCCCCTGTCATCCAGCCTCTCAAGTGCCATCTGCTTACAGATGAGTCAGATTGGATCTGACTTAGTTGGTGGTTCTTAAGATCTTACTGAGCCTTAATTTCCTCATCTTTAAAATGGGGATGATAATAGAAATTTCCTCAGGCCATTGTGAGGAGGAACATTAACGTGCACCAAGTGCCTGGCAGCAGGCGATCGATAAGTAACAGCTGCCATCGTGATCATCAGGGCTCCTGTTATCCTAGGCTACCTTCCCATACGTCATCTCTTTTATCTTTGTTGATAGGTAATAGTAATGACACGACCACTTCTCAGCTGAAGAAACTGAGGCTGGGGGGGGCTATCAAATGACTCTTGTATGGTCACATTGCTAATACATGTTAGAATGGGGATCACTCATCCGGATCTGTCCCATTCCACCCTGGGCCTTTCTCTCTCTCTCCCTCTCTTGCCTTGGCTTATCTCCCTGAGCAATGGTAGTAGATCATAGTTTATGTTGTTGACATCTGCAGAAGGCTTATTATCCTCACTATCGCCATCACGATCACTAACAAACAGAGAAAGAGAGCTGCCAACATTTATAGAGGACTCAATAGTTTACGAGATACTTTCACCCACATCGTCTGTTCTGGAATCCACAATCCTGCTTTTTGTAGATGGAAAAAATCTAGAAAGCATTGAGACAATGACTTCCTGGGGATGCTTCTCTCTTTAGTTAAGTTATTTGCATATGCCAGGGAGTGATTACCTAATATTTGGCATATATACTTATGTAACCTGCTTTAATCTCAACTCTGCCATTTGTGGGCTATGTGACCTCTATTATTGTGGGTCTGTTTCCTCATTTATAAAGTGGGGGCAATTATAACAATATGAAACAATGTATAAAAACTGCTATCACAGGGCCTGGCACACAGTGAGAACATGAAAAAGAGTAGATACTATTATTAAGCTGAGAAATACCCATATCCTTCTCGTAGCCTTCTTTTTGCAACAGCTGTGTAAAATTGGACTTAAAACTATTTTTTTATTAAAGTATCATTGATATACAATCTTATGATGGTTTCACGTAAACAACACAGTGTTTTCAACATTTACCCATATTGTCAATGGACTTAAAACTATTAAGGTGGAGAATACCAAGAAAACACATGAACAGTGGGGGAACTGGGCAGAAGCCCCCAGCATTCTAGGAAAACCAGGAATGGCAGTGGCCAGGGGTGTGTTTTGGTTCAGGATCAATGACAACTCTGACGTGCTCCCTGCCCCGTCTTTGGGGACCCGCTATGCCTGTGGGGTCTGCAGAAGAAGTCTTCTATCTCAGGGCTCCCTTGCTCTGTGCTTGCCACAATCTCCCCACCTCTCTGTGCTTGCTCATGCTGTCCCACTCATCTGAAATGCTTCTCCTTTCTCTCTTATCATGATATATTTCTAACACAGCAAGAAGCATGGGGAATATAACAGTCACCTTTGTGCCCACCACTCCAATTTAACCCATGTTGGCATCTTGCCACAATTGTTTCTGATCATTTTTTAAAAGGAAACGTGGCAGAACCTGTTGAAGCCCCCTTTGTGGTCCTCCCCATCATCCACGCCTCCTTCCTGCCCAGCGGTGACCTCTGTTCTAGGGCTGGTGTGCAGCCTTCCAGATCTTCTTGCTTCTACCACCCCCAGTTTCCTTCCACTCCTCTGAGTCCTCCACATTTTTCAGGAGCCAGGTCAAAGCCCCACTCCTCCACCTCCTTACATGTAGGAGGCCTCTCCACTTGCCCTTTGCTCGTCACTTTTCAGACTTGGAGCTCAAACTTGCTGTGTGATTCTTGGCTCTCTTGTCTCCCTTTGGGGTGTCTTGCTGTCTTGATGAAACTCCACCTGCAGCTGTGACACCTTATCAGCTGAACCAGATTCCCATCCCTGGGTCCTAGTTCCTCCCCAGGTCAGGAGGATGTGGCGTCACATGAACACGACTCTCTAAGGCCCCTTCCAGAACCCATGGCTTCTCCAAAACAGTCTGGGGGCAGGGGCTCTTAACCTCTGCGTGGCATGGGCCACCTTGGCAGACTGGTGCAGCCTATGACCCCCTCCTCAAAGGCAACTGGTTATACTGAGAACAGTTATCTGTATCTATCACCTAATACAGATATATGATATGTATATATCTATATATACAAACTATTTATTATCTATTCCTGAGCAACAAACTTTGCATATTAAAGCAACAGACATCTGTGATCTCACCATTTCTGTGGGCGTGGTTTAGCTGGGTCTCCTGGCTCAGAACCTCTCATAAAGCTGCGGTCATCTAAACTGGTACTGACATACTATTTATTGCTTCTCTCTCTCCAGAGTCACACATGTTCTCTCAGTTCCTACCTTTTTCATGGGGTCAGCCCACTGGAGCAGGAAGGAAGGAGGAAGGTCCGCAATTTTATAGCTGCAACTAAGGGAGTGAATCTATCAGGCGAGGAAGGAACAGGAAGCCTATTTAGGATTCAGTTCTAAGCTATGTTCTTTAATCTGTATTTACCACCATAAGGCAAATCGTCCCTGCCTAACCCCCAGCTCCGTGGTTCCGTCAGAGGGGAAGAAGGGTGTGATGATCACTAAATATTTTACATCCTCCCATGCTCATGTCCTGGAGGACACATAATTCACTGTGCCCTCGCCACATACTTTTTTCTCCCATGCAAGAATGTCAATATAAAGGCAGTAATTCTTTTCAGTGGGTCTTCATTCAACAAATATTATTAGGCATCTGTTACATGCCATCCAATGGGCAAGGTGCTGGGACCGAAACAAGAATAAAAGATGAGTTCCTGCTCTCATGGAGCTTATGTTCTGGAGGACAGAGATACATAACAAATGAGTAAGCCAATATATGGACAAGATCCTAGAAGTGCTTTACAAGAAATAGCAGGCTGGAGAGGGGATAGCTGGGGGACACTCATGTTTGACATGATGATCAGGGAAACCTCTCTCTGTGAAGGAGGTATTGGACTGAGGCCTGCACAACAAGAAGGAGCTAGATACATGAAGGTTGGACAGAGAACACTCTAAGCGGCGAGAATTGCACAGGGTCTGAAGCTTGGCATGTCTAAAGAAAGGAAGAAGTTTGCATGTTTTTACCTACTTGTGTTAAAGGAAAAATACATGTGATATTTTGGGTTTGTTGTACAAGAGGAATGAATGAATACCCAAATACTAAAATAAGTTTCCTTTCTGTGTTATGCCTTAATCATTTTGCTTACCACATTGGGGAAATCTAATCATTTCTTTTAGAACCACAACAGAGAGTTCAGAATGATTCTTGACACTCAGCACCTGCCTTTCTAGAACAGGGCTGGGTAACACCCATCATGGTCTTCCTTTTATTCTAGATTCTCCAGACACCTTTTCTGTTGATCCACTTTATCTTTGCATGTGTATACCTTAGACTTTTAAACAATACGTTCATGTGGCTATTCCTTTGTACGACCTCATCTGAAGAGATTTCTCATTGCTGCAAAGCTCTAGACCTTTTTAGTCCTTGGTGAAGTCCTTAACCCTTGAGGATCTCTGAAATATTGTGAATATCCATTATGTAGGCTTTTATTAAAAATATTCTCTCTGGCTGCTTATAAGTTTCTACCCACGGAGGCCTGCGTGCAGAATTTCCTCCTCTCCTTCCTCACCTCTCACTGCCACTTAGTCAAAGCTCCCTCCATCCAGTTGGCAGATCTTTCTGCTTCCCTTTCCTTGAGGTTCCGTTTGGCCTCAGATGCTAATGGAAGCACTCAGAAAGAGGACCCAAAAAGGGGGCTTTCTGGTGGGCATCTGTGAATCACAGTAGAATCACTACCCAGACAGGCTGAGATAGGTCCTTCTCACCATTTGGTGAGTCACTACCGTGGCTGACAATGTGTCAGTCTCTGTCTCTTCTGCTTGGCCCTGGACATCAAAATAACCTAGAACTCCCTCCAACTGGAGGCATTTGGCCAACTCTGGGAGAAATTTCAACCAACGTGGAGGGTAGTAAAGCCCTACTTCCTAGAAGGTTGAACTGAAATTTAAACACTGAAACAGGAATACTGAAGACAGGTTTGCTAACCTGGCCAGCTCGCATCTATGTAATGTCTTGTCGACTTGCCTCCATCCTCTCCATAAATATAAATGGGCTATTTTTTCTCTGAATGTGTTTCAACAGTAAGGTCTCATTTCATTTGTCAGGAAACAATGCTGAGCCAGTGAGGGCTACTTCCGACAAGGTGAAGAGTAGAAGAGCTTCTGTGAATTAGGCTGCTGCGGTGCCAGGCAGCTGAGATCTCATTCCCTTCAGATGCCTTCACACACAGGCACCGCTCACTCTGTGATACGTATTCTGGAGACCATGGAACTGAAACCCAGTGGGTTTTAACCATCTCCTCACGTTCTCATGGGTGGGAAAGAGTAAAGCTGAGTTTAGAATAAGGTAACCATAAAATTTATCATCCAAATAAGGGCACTTTTGAGAATGAAAAGGAGAACTACTAGGAATTTCATTAGGCAACAGATGGAAAGGTGGACTATCCCAGTAAGGCAGAATATAGAGATGCCTGAGTTTTGAACCAGTCTTTTTGGTCCCAAAGCCTAGTTTTTTTTCCCCACTTAACCTACCTTCCTGTTCTCAGGAAGGTAACAGGAAAAATGTGAATTCCCTCCAGCCCCTGCCCTTTGTAACATTTTTTGCTTGGTAATTCATTCCTTCTCCTTTCTTCCCATCCCAGACAAACTGAAATCTTTTAATAAAGCTTAGTAATGTTTAAATGGCAACCTTCTGTCTATTTTAAAAATCAAGTCTTTTGACCATTTTGACTTTTTAAATGCACAGCATCTTTACCAAGTGCATTAGAAGATGTATTATTGGCAGAACTGATGGGTTGACAATAATGACTTGTGATGATCAATTATTTGATAATAAACACTGCAAATGCATGCTGTAATTTATAAAATCATAAAGAGAACGCTTTGGCCAAGCTCCAAAATTTGTATATACTTTTAGGTCATAAGAGTTAATAATTTACGTCTAGATTAAGTTATTAATGTATGTAATGAAGCAGGAAAATATGTTCAGGAGTTATGTTTACAGAGGACTTCCTTAATGTGTTATACTTCTTAAATGTAAACATCTATTTTTAATGCAAACATAACTAATATTTAAGGAAACCAAACACAGTAATGATATAATTGTAGTGTTGTTCATGTTGTCAATGACAAAAATAAAACCATTTTGGTGGTTAAAAAAAGAAAGAATCAGATATTGGAAGAAAATCCAAACCTTTGTGCTTTTTACAAGCCCCATGGGCAATTCTGATGCGCTGCCAGGCATGGGAAATCTTGCATCTGACACTATGATCTTTGTTTGAGAATACAAAGTCACTCTTATCCACCCTTGCATCTTAGTAGCTGGCACAAAGGCATACAGTAGGTGTTTAATAAATGTTTGTTCAGTGGATGCATGAATCATTAAATGGATGAAATTATGTACAGATGCCAGCAGGGATGAGAGTCCCTGTGTGTCTGGGGAATATAACTTAGTTTGGGATGTCCAGCCTGTCGAGAGAAATAAGCAAGAGGTAAACAGTGGGCACACATGCCAGGCTAAACTGCAATTTCATTGTCCCAGCAGAGCCACCAAAAGTTCTGAACAGCACAGTGACACTCTACGATTTGCATTTTGGAAAGGACACTTCTGTGGTTGTGTTCCAGGGTAAGCCCACAAGAAACTGGACACTGAAGATATTTAAAACATGTTTTCAAAAGGGCTACTGAGTGCCCAGCATAATATAACCTTTTACATATTTGAGAAATCTCCAAGCCTGGCTGGCACCTCCCGTGCTCAGCGTCAGCCTGTGGGTACACCCTCTACACGGCGGTCCGTCACCTCACGGAGCACTGCAGAGCCACGTGCTGACGGGAGTGGTTCCTCCTGCTTGTTCACTGGCTTCTCTCCAGGTATCTGTAGTTGTAACCTGTGGGTAGCTGGGTGGGTGGTAAGCACCCACCCAGATTCAGGAAAATGAGCAGTTTCTTTGGCTAGAGCAGGTCCCTTCCCCAGAATTTTCCTCTCGACATTTGCTCTCCATGCCCTCCTTGCCATCGGAGGGCCTGGACTCGGTGTTGCCACTCTCTAGCTGGGGACTGGGTGCATGGAGGGGTTTCAGACATGGCTCTTCACTTTTTCCCAGGCAGGGCTGTGGTTATTATTGCTCTGCCAGGGCAGCCCAGGGGACCTTGCTGTTTGTAACCCTATGTCCTGAGGCTTCCCACAAAGCTTTGCCCTGTCTGGCCAGCAGGCTGTGAGGCAGTGTGAGAAGAAAGACATGGTTCACAACGATGGTGACCAGAGTGCTCTCTGGGTAAACCAGGTGAGATGGGGACCAGTTCATCAGCGCTTCTCAGTCTGAGGATGAACAGTGAGCCCCTGGGGTTGACCCCTTCCCTCCAGGGACATGCTTCTCCTGAGATGTTCTTGGAGCAGCCTGGGTGGGGGGTGTCCAGGCTCAGTGCTCAAGAATCTGAACACGTGCTCCTCTCTCTGGGTGGAGGAGATCCCCCACCTACCCAGATCCTGTCCTCTCTTCTGGCACCATACGCTGCCCTAAAGTCTCCTACACCCCAGTACCCCCTCATCCCTCCTGCTGAATTCTGACTTACACACAGTCTCTACCTATCTACACTCATTCCCTGAAGCACTTAGGCCTTTCCCTCGGTTTTTCGCAGGGATATCATGATTTAACCCTCAAGCTTTGTCAGTGCTTAGTGGCAGACTTCTGCTTATATCTTTTTGGCCAGGATGAGTCCTGCACACCCCTGAGCTGCAGGGAGGCTGGGCGCTCTCAGACTGGCTTCTCAGCTTCCATGTTGGGGCGGCAGTGGGAAGAGGATGGGAAGCAGTCAGTCAACAGTTGTTTGCTTCACAGCTATCATTGTCATCCCCATTTGGTAGATTGAGAAAATGAGTCACAGGGAGGAGAAGTAACTTACTCAACATTACCCAGATAGAAGTGATGGAGGCAAGGTTAAAATCCTAGGCTGACAGCTCCTGAGTCTACGCTCGTCATATCCAGTCCTCCTGTGGAGACTCACAGGGAGAGGGAGAAGTAGGTGGATTCATGGTACAAATGGTGGTTGCTTGTCTCAAAGAGAGAGCAGAGTCAAGGACAAGTCCGGGATTCTGCCCGAAATGGAACAGCCTGGAGCATAACTTGAAATGTAAATAATACAGTGAGTTTTTGAGGGACTTCCATGTGCAAGTCTCTGTATGTTGGTTTCAATTCTGATAATGATTATCTATCATTATCTTCCTTTAAAAAATGAGTACACTGAGTCTCACAGAGGGCATGTGATTTGCCCAAAGTCACAAAGATGATAAATAAAGATAAGAGCTGGACATGAGCTGGGCCTGCACGGCAAGTCATTCAATGTCCAATCCATGACTTGACATTTCTGTGCACCACCTTCTTACAAGGGAAAACAAGAACAGGAGGCACTGGCTGGCTTCTGTGAATCACATGTTGTTGGAATTCCTGTCCTTCCTTGACCCAGACTTGTAAACAGAGGCTTTGGAAGCCAAAGTACACAGGGGCAGATGCAAAGAAGCAATCCAGCCAGGAGAAAGTTTCATGTGTCCTGGTGGTGAGGGTCGACCTGAAGCATGCATCCTGAAGGGCTCCTGCTGTCTCCCCAGCAGAGCTGCCGTGGGCCTGACGGTCTGCAGATGGCCGCAAAGTTGCTGCAGGCTGTCCAGCTGCAGCCTGGGCAGTAGAGTGGCGGTGCTGTGGAAGGGGCAGAAGGCCTGTGGACAGACCTTACTTCACTCCAGGCTGGTGCTGAGTCCTTTTAAAGGGAAGGGGGACGAGTGAGAAATGGTGTTTGTCATGGGAGCCAGAACATCCCGCTTTAATAACAGCTATCGTTCACTCATGCATTCAAAGCTATTGATTGAGCCTCTGCTATGCAGTAGGGTCTGTCCTAAGCACTGGGGATGCAGTAGGAATCAAAACAGAATCCTTACTCTTGGACAACTAACTGTTTAGTGGCTGGAGACAGGTGGAAGATGCATATAAATGCACAATAGGCACCGTGAAGACAAAGTGATGCTGAGGAAAGGGATAGAGGAGGAAGAGGCCAAGGAGGGCTGCTTTTAGAGGAAACTCTGACAAGCCACATTTGAGCAGAGACCAGAACAAAGCAAAATAATAGGCCAGGCAGGCATCTGGGGCTGGGATGGTTTCTGGCAAAGGGGCAGCAAGTTCGGAGCCCTGATAAAGGGAGCAGGATGGCTGTCTGCGGTGTGTGGGGACCACGATCACTGGGGAGGGTCTGGAGGCTGCAGTGTGGGGCCAAGTGAAGGAGCAAGGTGTTTAGGGCAGAAAAGTGCATGTGTGCAAAGGGCAGTGCAGCTTCTTTCATACGCAGGGTTTAACTATGGAAGAAGTAAGATTTTTTTGGGTGATGCCAGAAATAGGGATGAGAGACTGGTTCGTGGAAATCGTTGGAGGTTGAAGTCAGCTCTCTTAAAGGTGATCTGGAGCTAAGGGACAAATACAAATTAATTCATTTAGATATTATTGTGGACCTCCTATGTGCTCAACAAATATATATGTGATTCAAGCTTTCGTTGGAAAGAAACCCATCCATTGCGGTTGGTTATTCATTCTGCCCTGGTTTTTCAGATTGTGTCCCTGTGGCTTACTGTATTTCCTGTAAATGGTACTTGAGCACTTGATTGGATTCAGGTATTATTTCCCAGCAAGAATACTATAGTAGGTGGTGGTGTGTGCTTCCAACAGGAAACAAATCATGTCTGGTTGTCTCTCTTTTCTGTGATGTACCAAAGAATTTAAGCAAGATGAGTAGAAACTCTGACAGATGTCAAATATTTTGATAACCTCTGTTGTATGGATGGCCTTGAGACACCTAAAGATGCTGAAGTGTTTCTGAATTCAACCAAGATTCTACTACATCCAACATCATTTCAGCAGTAAGTATTTTACATGGTTCTTATTTTGCAGGTATCATTAAATTTGCTTGTGAGATGAGACTGTAGGTGGGACCAGAATCCCCCCACTGATCTGTCATGCAGAGAGAGAGGCAGAAATTCTATGGAATGGCAGCTGGGTGGGAGGGAAATGCCTCAAGTCACATCTGGGTCTGATTCCTGGTCCTGCACTGCCACATACTAGAATTTGGTCCAAGCCAAGTTGCTTAAACCTTGAGTCCAGATTACTCATTCATGAAATAGGCATTACATTTCCCTCTTCAAAATTTGCTTCAGGTGTCCTCCAGGTAATCTGCTCTTGCTTTTTTAGTTCCTGCTTTGACTTATCCCTCTCACCTGCTGCTTACCTCCAGCATGCACTCAGCTTACCTTCTGTTACCTACTTGTGTGTCTTCTCCCCAGACCATGAGTTCCATCAAGTTCAATACTGCGTCTTCATTGCTGTTTACAGTGCAGCTCCTTGTTCATAGCAGCTGTTCAATAGGGCAAAGATCAGCAAACTTTTTCTGTAAAGCCAGATGGTAAATATTTTAGGCTTTGTATATCATTTGGTCCTTGTTGCTACTCAACTCTGCTGTTGCAGCATGAACACTGCCACGACCATACAGAAAGGAGTGGGGGCTGCTGAGTTCCAAGAGAGCTTATTTACAGAAACAGGAGGCAACTATTGGGCCTTAGTTGGCCAACCTCTGTTCTAGGGGACTGATTCAGTCTGTTGTTGCTGTGTAACAAATGACCCCAATACTTAGTGACTTTAAATCACAACCACTTCTTACTCAGATATCTGTGGTTGGCTGATGTGCTCCAAGCTTGCTTGAGGGGGAAAGGGTAGGGAAGTACATTTCACCTCTAGGGAGAAGAACTATAAAGTCTCATGACAGAGGGCAAGGTTAAGGGCAAAAAGAGGGATGAAGAATTGCAACTAATAATTCCATCTGTAACAGGGATTAAATGAAATAAGATATGCAAAGTGCCCAGGGGTATCTGGGCATATGGTCAGTGCTTTGTAAATGCTGGCTTTTGTTATCACTAGTATTATTGTTAATCATTATTCTTTATTTTGTACAAATCAGGGCTGGAAATTGGATACAGAGATCCATCCTTTGGGAAGACTGTCAGAGACATCCTCAGTGACAGATCTTGCTTACCATTAGCACTGTAACAGCAAGTATAGGGAGTGGCAGGGCTTGCAGCCTGCTGGTTGACAGAATAGTTTGTTCTTGGTGCTGGGGCTCTGTTTGTTCCGAGGATGCCTGAGCCTGGCTTGTCAGCTGATAATCAAGTGTTGCTCAAAGACGGACAAATCATTCCTGATAGCCCATGTTCAGCAGGGATGGAGAACTCAGACCTCAGTTTGAAAGAAATATGAGTTGCTTGACTGGAGCTCAAATACCAAGACGTTCTCAATCGATGAGAGTATGTTTTGGGCACATCTTAGGGGGCAAACAAAGAGGAAGCAAATTGGTCTAAGGGATTTATTTTTTAAAGTAATGGTTAACTTGCCGTATGTACTGGTGTCAGCACAACTTTCACCTAAACTCCCTTGCTGGTGGCTTCCCAGGTGTTCTCTGCAGGCCATTTCCCATAGAATCAGCTGGAGCATTTACAACACAAACACGTTTCTGCAGCCTCTCAGTGGTTCTGCTTTGGGAGGGTGAGGGGGAACATTCTGGTTTTAAAGGCTTTCTGGTTCATGTGATGAGCAGTCCTGTGCAGGGGGCCTTGTCTCTCCGTTTGTGTGTTCACATGTATTTGCACAACTGCACACAGCCAGGGTTCCCACTCACAGCTGATCAGAACCGGAGAGTTCTGGATTCTGAGCTTTTATGGAACAAAGGCCATGTCTTATTTATCCTTGCATCCTGGGCAAGGTGCCCTGGAGGGACGTGGGGTTGAGTCCAGCATTTACAGAGCCTTCATTTTACAGGACAGGAGACAGTGGCCCAGGAAGGCTAAGTGACTCACCAGGGGTGCGCCTCTGATGCGTCCCCCACTCTATCCCCACTGCCCCTCCAGGTCCGGCCCTTCCGAGCTTCTTCTTGGGAAGGGAACTCCCATGTATGAAACACCTCTGACATGTTAGGCCTTGTGCTGGGTGATTTAAACATGCTATTTCATTTTCTTCTTGAAGAAATAAAACCTGTTAAATTAGCATTATTAGCTCCACTTTATAGATGAGAAAATGTGCCGAAAGTCACACAGCTAATGAGAGGAGGAAGGAGAAATCAAATCGAGGTTTGTTTGGTGATTGAAAGGCAGTATGAGACGGTTTCTTGAGGTCCTGATGGTGCCCTTATTCTTGATCTGGGTGTGGGTCACTTGAGAGAGGGGATTCAGGGTAGGGAAATTCATCACCATACGCTTAGGCTTCAGGCATTCTCCCTTGTCTTTACTCTTCAATGATGAGGTAGGAAAACCAATTCAGGTGTGTCTGGTTGCAAACTCATACTCTTCTATTACATCCTGCTGCCTTCTGAAATGAGAGCTTGGCTTCTACCCAACCAGCTAGTGAGGCATTTTCATGTGCAGGCACATGGTATATAAAAGGAAGGCCTTGGTTAAAAATCAGGTCTTTGGCTTTCTTAACCAATATTCTTTTTTTCTGCATCAGCTGTCTCTGGAGAGCTCCCAACAGGTGCCTAAATGTGACTTTTCCTGGAATTACTATCACAGGGCAAATGTGTCCTCTCAGAGTCCATTTTATATGAGACTGAGGAGCTTTCATTATTGTTGGCATCTACATTCCTATGCCCCAAATTTCAGCATTTTCTTTTTGAAAGAAAAAAAAAGGCAGCTTTATCCATGTATAGTTGTCATAGAGTAAACTCATACATTTAAATTGCACTTTAATAAGTTTTGATATATGTACATATCCACGTATATATCACCATGATCAAGAATAATGAACATATCAACCATCCCCAAAGTTTTCTCTTGTCCCTTTATAATCCCTTCCTCCAGCCCTGCCCTTTGTATCCCCCTCCCCTCCCTATCCTTAAGACAATCAATGATCTGCTTTCTGTACCTAAGTTTTCACTTAGGATTTTTTATGAATAGAGTAATCATTGTATACTCTTTTGCTTGTGTGGCTTCTTCTACCATCATAATTATTTTGAGATTCACCCATGTTGCAACATAAACCAATCATTCATTCCTTTTCCTTGCCACATGCTATTCCATTGTATTGCTGTATGACTGTTCATTACCCATTTATCTGTTGTTAGAATATGGGTTGTTTCCAGTATTTGGTCATCTCAGACAAAGCTGCTCAGAATGTTCTCATACAAGTCTTTGTTGGACATATGTTTTCATTTTTCTGATGAAAATACCTAGGAGTGAAATGACTGGGTCATGGTAGGTATATGTATAACTTTTTTAAGAAGCTGCCAAACTGTTTTCTAAGGTAGCTGTACTGTTTTATTATTTCTACCAGGATTGCAGGAGAGTTCCTGTTCCTCCACATTCTTGTCAACACTTGCTATTGTTGGTCTTTTTCATTTCAGCCATCCTAATAGGTGTGTAGTGCAGATTTCAGAAGTTGTCTCTTGTGCATCTCTCTCCTGTTCAGTTCTGGGTTATGTTAGCTCTAGCCACATTGTTCTATAAGACTCCCAGCTTCATCTTTTCAACTCACCTTGTCTTCTGGACTCTGATTGAGTTCATCTTCCCTATGCCAAGATCTGGAAACTTTCTCAAGGTGGTAATCTCAGGCAATTGTAGGACTTACCTGAGATATAACCCAGGTCTTTTGCCTCTCTGGCCAATATTCTTTACAATGTTACTCCAGTTTGACTGGAAGTGGAAGTCTCCCCCACTTCCAGGGTTTTCAGTTCTCTCTGACCCTCTACAGAAGTGACTCGAGTTTCTCTTTCACACAGAGGTTATCAATGACTCACAATAGCTTAAAGCATTACTGTTTTAGAGCACTTTGTATGTAACAAGAGTTCAAAGTTTTACATCAACGTGATGATGCTCTAAGGATGAAATTTAGGCATTGGCTTGTGCGTATGGGGTTCTTATGCTCTCCCAGAAATTCTGCTTCAATCTGGATTGTGAAAAAAACAAACAAAAAAAGCCCAAACCAACAAAAAATAAAAAAACAAGAAGCAGGTTGTGAATTTGATAAAGTCAGCTAACACTGATAATTCAACATTGGGTTCTACTTTTTGCCAGGTGCTGTATTAGGTGGTGAGGATCTAAATATGTCTGTCCTCAATAAGTTCATAGTCTAGTGGGTAAAGACATTCATGTGCAAGTAATTATAATACATTTAAGAAGTGTAGGATTTGGGTAGGTGTCGGAGTGGTTCCCAGGAGTGACAGCTAGGAAATCTGTTCTGTGTAATCATTCAGAGGCTCAAATGGACAGTATCTATGCCATATACATCCTATGGCTCCCAAGATGACTCTGATCACTATTTCAGTCATCTGGAAGGGCATCAAGGAGAGTATCCAGGGGAAGGAGGTTCTTAGGGTCCAGACCAGGAAGTGTTACATATCACATCCACTCAGTTCCTATTGGCTAGACTCCAATCACATGACTACAAGTGCCTGCAAGTGAGACTGGGAAATGTAGTCTGTCGCTGTGCCCAGGAAGAAGATGAAACTGACTTTGGTAAACTGCTAATGGAGCCTGTCATACTAAGGATTTCTTAGTATTTGTTTATAATCTGTTTTTTTTTTTCTAAATTATTTGTTACAGTGACTCTACCAGCATGTGAGAAGGGGCTGAGGTTGTCATATACATTTGAAGCTGACTGTGGCGTTTCTGCAATTATAAGCAGGTGGAAAGGAGCAAGTAGATAATGCAGTGGTATGCTGCTAGGCTACAGAGGTAGGCGTGTTGGGGCACACTTACCTCCTGTCTCTTGTAGCCACCTGGAATTAGCAGCTTGTCACAGAGTAACAAAAGCCCACTTACTGAGATGGCCTTCAAGCCACATCTAGACAAAGTGGTCCCAGAAATACACAATCCTCAAATAAACCCCACCCTCAATGTGACACAGGAATAATACCTATATTTTTTTACCCCAAACTGTGATCTTAGGTCATTGTTAGGTCTTGTCTAATTGACTGTGTTACAGAAGGTTTGAAGGCAGAAAGACCCAGATTTGAATCCCAGCTCTCTAATTACTAAACCTGTGACTTTAAGTAGGTTTCCTAACCTGTCTGTGCCTTGGTGTCCTGTAAAATGGACCTAACAAAATACTTGCTCATCATATTGAACCAAGGACTAAATGAGTTTGCAGACACATGGTACATTGCCTGGCATATAATAGTGTTCATTTATGATAGTAATTGCTGTTAGTAAAATGGGAATAATAATTCCCATCTCAGAGTTTTTCTGAGAATTTCTGAGAAAATGTCACAGAGCCCAGGCACAGAGCGGGTTTTCAATAAACGGCTGTGCCTATCATGGCGGCTTCAACAACCGTGTACACCCACGAGCATGGGAGGTGTAAGTCGCCCCAGGAGGCACTCGGAGATAGGACCTAGAAATGGTGCTCGCCCATGGTAGGTAGGGGGCTGAGTCATAGCGAGGGGCAGAGAAGCTGCATCTATCATTCAATGCCAAAGGGAAGAGATGAATTAAAGTGTCCTGTGGTGGGTGTGATGCTGCTGGGATCTTAGTGGAGTGGAGTTTGGACAGAGGGGTTCAGTGCTTTGATGGGAACGAAGGAGAATATTCTGAGGTGCAGGGATAACGAGTATGTGTGTTTGTGCATGCGTGTGCGAAATAAAGCTCAGTTCAGCATGTATTATGATGCTCATGAAGCACATGGTGCATCCATTCTTGTATAAGACCCTCTGCAGAAGGCAGGGAGAAGCATATTAGCATTTCCAAAGCACCTTCCCAGACTGTCTCCTATTGAATCTTCTAGATTCCCAAGATCTTGTATTAGCGCCTTCATTTTTACATACAAGGAAAGAGAGGCTTGGAGATGCAAAGAGCAAGATGAGCAATGATTATGTGGTCAGTCAATATGGAGATAAGAGCTCAGGCAAGAGATGTGTTGGCCCCTGTGCCAGTCCAACCCGCTAATGTGGTCATGAGGTCCAAAGAGGTGAGATCACTTGCTCAAGGTCAGCACAGACTAGAGGCAGAGTGTGGACTGGAACCCAGGTCTCTTGATGCCTAGTATATGGCTTTTCTTTTATCTCACCTATCATTTAAAACATATCTTGGATGTTGCCTCCTTTTGGAAGGCTTCCTGACACTTTCATAACCCAGAAAAGCACTTCTATAACATTGAAGCATCCTCCAAGCAATGATTGTTATTCTTATTCTCCTCTATTGCCATGGATTTTCTTTTTCTACCAGGCAATGAAGGCAGGGACTGTCTTCTGTCGCTGCATGCCAATGTCTTCCATGGTGCCCAGGAATTGCAGGTGCTTGACAAATGTTGCCTAAATAAATGACTGAATGAATTCATGAGTGAACCGGCTAAGTCAGGCAGATCTCACGGAAGGAGAGCCACTTGGGTTCAGCTTTCAAGTGTCACTCAAAGCTGCAAAGCAGAGAAAGAGCAAGAGAATTCCCAAAGGATACCACTTCAGGAGCTAAGAGCTGAGGCCAGATAGAGGTCCTTCTAGAAGAGGGCTTGGCTGCAATACTTTGCATCTTAGGGAACAGTTTGAAATAAAACTGGAGATGGAAGCAGGGAGCCAAGACATAGTCCCTTTGGGTCCCAGGGTTGTCAAATAGCGATGGACTGTTCCTCTCGCATCTGGGACTGCTGTTAATTAAGGCTTCCTCTCTGTCCTGGAAGTTGCCAAGCTGATTCATGCCCCAGTCACTGCCAGTCTGGATTCCCCTCTGAAGTACTATTCTACAAACCCCCATGCCCCCAAGACAGACACTTTAGCTATTGTTAGATGCTTATTAAGATGCTTATTAAGGGGAGTGAGTCATGGTGGTGGCTAAGACACAATTCCCATCTTGCTTCATGCCCCTTTTCTCTTCTCTCCCTGCCATGCTATTTCAAGCTCTCCAAGCCTTTGTGGGGAGTGGAAAGAACAGAGGATCTGAGCTTCCTGACTTCTTTTCAAATCTCAGTTCTGCAGTTCACTGGCTATGAGACCTTGGAAAGAGAACTTATCTGCTTTTCAGTTTCCTCAACATAATGCAGGGCTGTTGTGGGGGTGTAATGGGTTAAGCCTAAGGCTTTGCATAGGACTTGGGGCACAGTGAGTAAGCAGGAAGTGCCAAGGGTGCCTGTGGTTTGAGGTCCCTGTGCCCTGAATCTCTCCACTTCAGGATGCAGGTGACAGGGTCATTTTGATGTGGGTCTTCAGCAGGATCCTGGGAAAACATTCCCTCCTTCCTCCCTGAATGGCATTTGTGGATCATCCTTGAGAAATTCCTATCTTTGGTTCTCTGGGGTTGGTGCAGGGGATGGGGGAGCCAGTACACAGCTCAACTGCTCCCAAAACAGGAACCATTCACAGCTTCCTGGTAGGCTGCCAGACTCCAGGGCTGGCAGGGCCACACAAGCTGGGTTCTGTTTGTAGATTTCAGTGAGTTGTCCCAACAGAGTCTCAGGTCTTTCTTTGTGTCAGGTATTTGGTTGACATGAGCAGGCCCCAGATCAAGGACCCTTTGCATGAATGCCCTGACTCAGAGCTGGTGGGGCTGTTTGTGAAATTTGCTCTTGTTTCCTGACATCTAGGTGGGCTTTCAGACTCTGCTGAAGGGCTCACCCATCCAGCAGCCTCTGACATTTGTGGAGTCCCTACTCATTCTTCCTCTCCTCATTCCTCACCCCAACATTCCTAATCCCCTTGGATACAGACACATGGTAGCATTTTCCTGCCTTTTGCACATCCAGCTCACCCCCAGCCTGGACATGTGCTGAGACTATGTTCTCCTTTTATCAGCATCCCTTGCTCACAGCACTCAGAACTGCCCTGCCCTGTGGCCTATCTGCTCAGGGATCTTCTTGTAGCCCGACTTCCCTGCTCTTCTGACTTAATGGGCACACAGATGCTATGCTTCTCCGCAGGCAGAAAGAACCACTCTCACTCTGAAAAAAACTAGCTCTAAGGGAGGGGGCTGAGGCACTGGAGTGAGAGTCATAAAACCTGCATTCCCAGCTCCACTACTCACTGGTTTTGTAATCCGTGGGCAAATCACTTAACCTCTCAGAGCCACAGGCATTCACATTTGAAAGGGTGGGGCTAATGCTAATTACCCTGTTCCCTCCTCCCCCCACTCCCCATTTACTGTGAGAATCAAATGAGATAATGTCTGTGAAAGTGCTCTGTAAACCAGAAGCTGTTATTATACAGAGGCGACCTATTATTATTAAGAACTGGTTTTCCTGATTCTTTCAGTTCTCCCTCCCTCTCTATCCCCTGTGCTGACTCAAGGCTGGAGCTCTGTGGAGATGTACTTTCGGGGCCAGAAGTTAGAATAATTCTGCTCTGCTTACTAAAAGAGACTTCTGGATTGTGAGGATTTAAGCACGTGTAACCAAAGAAGAAGGATAAAGGGAACTAACATGAAAATCTTTCTTGGTTTGGCTTTTTAATCCTCTAGGGGAGTTACCATGTTAAAACTTGACACTGAATCTAGAAAGAAAACCCTGTTCATCCAGGTACCCTGGAGCCATTTTCAGGGTGCATGTGCCTGCCAGGTGTAGCTCCTAGGTTTTCCCAGTCTAGCCTTCCTGTGTCCCACCCATTGCCACTGGCTCGTCGGGGCTGCCACCATCTCCCAGAAGCCTCTGCCTCTAGACTTGCCCACTTAATCCATTCATGTACCCAAATGAGCTGCTGAATGCCCGTCTCTTCATATTACTTCTTGCACTGTGGGTCCCCATCACCCTCACCCTCGAGGTAAAGTCTGATTGTCCTTACAGGGGCCCCTGCTGAGCTTTCCAGCTTTACCGTGGCCTCTCAGCCCCTTGTGTTTAACCCTTAGGCAAGTGTTCTCCTCACCAAGGACCTTGTTCTCTGTTACTGCCTCCTTTTCCTGTAGGGCTTAGCTTAGATATCACCCATTTATGAAGCGTACTCTGACTCCCCTTGACAAAGTGAGAGTCCTGCAATGTGCTTCCATAGCATTTTGCTTTTCTCCTAAAGAAGCCTTGACACCCTGATTGTTATCATGTGTTAGGATCTGTCTCCTCCAGGAAGCAGGATGCTGTATTAGGTCAGACAACACCACTGTCTTGCTCATTAACTATCACGGTGGCACCTAGGCCCAGAACCAGCAATGAATGAAGGAAGGAAGGAAGGAAGGAAGGAAGGAAGGAAGGAAGGAAGGAATGAATGAGAGTGTGAGTCAATGCTGCAGAACTTCATCTCTGGGAGCTGGGGTGTTCAAAAGTCTTTGTAGCTAAACACAGATGAACCCATTTTAGAGAAGAATGAGTACATTACTGAACAAAGTCTGCAAAGTTTAATATTCTTCTACACCTTTCTTTCAGCAGATATCAGCTAGCTAATGTTGCGCAACATTTATTCAGTTTAATCTTGCTGGGAACTGTGGATCAGCTCCTTCAATCTTTGCAACCATGCTCAGAAGTGAGTGCCATAATCCTGATGCAATATATGAGAGATCTGTGGTTCAGAGAGGTTTAATCACTTGCCCAAGGTCACCCAGCCAGCAATTGAAGAAATATTCTTGAGCCTGAGCCTGTTTTCCTCTAAAACTTACAGTTTTAATCACTATACCTGGCTGCAAGGGTTTTGGTATCAGAAAGCTCTCGGTTTGAATTCTCAGGACTTACCAGCTGTATGAATGTAGGTAAGTTAGTTTATCTCCTTGCACTGCTTTCCTTATTAGAACGTTCTGTGAATTGAATAAAATGATGCTTGTGAAGTATCTGGTTTTGAGTAGATTCCCAACTTTAATTGCAAGTCAGCAAGTCAGAGAGAGAGAATGTAGATATCAATTCAGGCAGTCCCTAAAATTAGGGCTGATATATGCTGCTCTCCCCCATTCTTCCACAACAACCCGGAAGAATGGGGGAGATCAGCATATAACTGCACTTTTCACACCATGGGCAACTTGCCATTTTTTGAGGCCCGTTGATTCATGTGTCCTTGGCCGAGTGAGTCTGTGGGGAGGTGCTTCTGTACCTTCATACAAGTCTGCTGCCCTGTGGCCGTCCTTTGGGGAAGGCCTAGTCACCAGGCTACAGGCACCCTCCCAGCCCCCGAGGGCAGCCTTGCTGCCCCTACTCCTGTCCCTGGAGTCTCACTTCTCCACATAGGATGATCCTGTCTTTTCTCCTAGAACAAGACTTAAAGCCTCCTTATCCACCCCGCTGCTAGCCTGGAACCAGCCCCAGTGCTCCGGCACCTCCTCCGTGAGAACAAGGATGCTTCCGGCAGCATTGATGACACTTGAGAAAAACTTAATGGAACCACTTAAATAGCAGTGGGAGGGGACTGGTTGAGTAGATTATACTATGTCCACAGTCCATATGAAGAAATGCTAAATAGTCATCAGGAATGACTAGAGGAACAAACATTTATTGACCTGGAAAGATGATTACACTGTATTGGCAAATGTAAAAAGTAGGTTGGTTGTAAGGTAGATTGCAATGTAATGTATGACCCCCAGTTTTCCGCAATAGTATTCATCTATGTGTGGAAGGAAATCTGAAAGCATTTAAGAGGGTAAAAGTGTTTATCTCTGGGTCATGAGATGATGGGGGTTTTCTTCTTGTTCTAAATTTTCTATTGGGGGAGGAAGTATAGCTTAGTGGTTATGAAAATGGACTTCACAATCAGGCCAGACCTGATTTTAGTCTATTTTCTGCCACTTGAGAGCTTTGTCACCTTAGTTTCATAATTTGTAAAATAAGGGGTCTAATGGTGCCTCCTCTCAATATTGTAGAGAAAATAATATGCTTGGCTTTGTGTTTGGAGTGTTTACTATGTGCCAGGAACTCTACGAAGCAATTTACGTTCATGCTCTTTGTCATGAGGAAACTGAGGTTCAGGGAAACCGAGAAACTGGCGCTGGTCCTCCATAAAGGGGGTGCTTCCTTTCCCCATTCTTGGTGCTTTAGTCCTTTCAGTGTGGCTAAAGTTCACATCTTCTGTCATCCACATCTCCCTGCTGACTCATTCTGGACCCACTTTGACTAAAATCCCCAGTCATTTTCATACTGGTCATGTCCCCTTTATCCTGTATTTGTGCTTTATTTTTTTTTTTGGACTTGAGTGAACTTATTATGGAGCAGACAGGTGGATGAGAAACCTGAGCATTCAAATCATACCTTTAACTATGAGGAAGTCCAAGAATAAGCCTGGTCATTTGGTAGTGAGAAGTTGCTGATACACCTTCTTCACACTGTGGAGCCCCCAGAGTAGTAAAATGTGTGAGCTTTGCATTTTTCTTTTCGACTCCTCTGGAAAGAGTATCTTCTCCTGATGTGACCTGGGGTAAGCGGAGAGGCCAGGACTGGTCTAGGATGTCTCGATGTCTTTGGCCAGGGATCCTAGAAGCTGAAGGACAGTGGCCATTAGAACCGAGTGTGAAGCGCAGCTGTACAGGCAGTGGCTTGGATGCATGGCAGATTTGAGGTCTCATTCCTGTTTGTCACTCGCCAGTTGTGTGGCCCTGAGCATGTTACTAAATTCTTGGGACTTCATTTTCTCATCCTCAAAATGCAGCTAGTAGTAATTTTCTGGTGGAGGTTTTGGGAGGATCAAATTGAGATCATGCAGGTGAAAGGCTCAACCAGTGCCGAGACCAGTTTTAGTTAGTAACTCCTCTTCCTTTGAGCCCTGCCTTCCCTCCTGAATGATCTCCAGTACATGAGGAAGGACAGGAGAATCTGAGTAGCCCAGAGGCTACAGGACTGGAGAGGGAAAAATCACACAGTACAGCTTCTTAGTGCTGCCAAGGAACAAAGAGCTTATGAGGTTAGACTGGCCCTATCCCATCCTCTATCCTTATTTTGACAAACATATATGTATTTTAAATTTCATTATCAATATGTGTTGGTGGTGAAAAAAAAGATCAAACTCTTTAGAGTGTATAGAGAAAATAGTAAAAATTCCTTGCAATCACCCCCCAGGTGCATTCATCTCTCCATGTGAGAGATAATCATGGTGATAAGTTTCCTGTGTACCTTTCTAAACATTTTACTAGGAATTTGAAACATGTGTATTCAGACATAATAGACTTCCTCACCCACCCTGAAAATGTTCTGTGGGACTTGAATGTTCCTGAAACTTTCACGAGGAAAACTGGATGTTGGCTAAATGGAACAGAAGAATGGGTGCCCCCACCTCCATCGTTTCTCTACAGCTTTTCCGCCCAGGGTGGATGCAAAAAAGTCTAGCTGCCTACTCAATTCAGAAATGGTTGGGAAGCCTCTTGATTCTAGTTTTTCCACATGGACAAAGCTTCTAGCTCTAGTCCTTGGGCTTCTGCTTTGAAGGACATGACCCAAGACCAGATCTATCTCCTAAAGGACTTGGTCCCTTTGACTAGAATGATCCTTCCTCTTCCAAGGGGAAATGGGACAGTCCCAGGCAGAAATACGGGTCTGGATGACAAATTGGGTGACTCAGATTTAGTTGTGAAAATGACCAATGTTATTTTAAAACATACATGTGTCCAGAGGAGGAAGGCTGTTGCTTCTGCTTTCTTTTTTCTTTTGAGAGTGAGTAGAAGTCCTTCAGAAGTGGTTTTGGATCTTGAGCTTTAAAATGGTTAATATTTAAGGAGTGATACTGGCATTAATGCTCCTTTTGGCTCCTCGGTTTTGTAGGATCTTATTAATTGGGGCCAATCTAAGCACTCTTGAGATTATTGGGGATGCAAAAAAACTACATCATTTTTATTTTATAGGTTCTTCCCCAAGTCATTTACTATGGAATGTGATGCCAGCTAAAGGCAGGGGCACAGTGCCTTATACCTACTATGTACCTAATTATAGTAAATTATAAAGATTAATTTACTCTATATGTCTGCATTCTAACTGAATAAATTTATTTATTCACTTGCTCATTAATCAAAATGTATTCAAGAGATACTATTGGCCA
This sequence comes from Smutsia gigantea, assembly GCA_032199065.1. NCBI lineage: Eukaryota > Metazoa > Chordata > Mammalia > Pholidota > Manidae > Smutsia > Smutsia gigantea. Next base: position 63,052 of record JAVSCE010017529.1, read on the forward strand.
GGCACTGTGCTGTGTGCTATGTACCAGCACAGGAACAAAAATGGAAGTGACCAGTTGTCCGCAGAGCTGCAAGAGGGATGGGCTTTCAGCAGAGTAGATATTTGAGAAGGGTTTCAAACTACAGGTGGGAGTTTGCCAGGAAGTGTATTTTGTGGAAGGAAGGCAGCATTGACCAGGAAGTATACACCGAGGCGGCAAGACTGTGAGGGGTGGGGGAAAGTCAGGGTCCGGACTGACTGACTGGTTCAAGTTGTCCTGTATGGACAAAATCCCAAATATTCATTAGAGAATATTCACTCTATCAAAGCTGAGTTCCATTGGCCATTGATTTATTCAACAAATACTCTTTGTTCTGCACCATGCTTAGTGGTAAGAATAGAATGCTGACAGTTGTCTTTTGGCAATTTTCCTAAGAGCCCAGTAAACAGTATTAAAGTTTAACTTGGCAGTGATCACCTATATCTTCAACATACAACAAAACATTTTTCTATTTAAGGGGCATCTATGGTGAGGACAGCATTATTCTTTATGTTGTAGACAATGACATGGAGAATTTGACACACTCTTTTACTCTCTTCTGAAAATACAAATCTAACTTTGTGACTCATAGCTTTGCCTACTGACAGTATGTCAATATGATCGAACCCTCTCTTGTGACAGATAACCCATGAATGCTGTGGCTTTGAATGCCATCATCTGGTTCAGCCCTTTTTCCCCTGGAGGGAGAAGTGACTTAGGTGAGGCTGCATGGTAAATTTTATCAGACTGCAAGCTGAAATAAGGCTATTGCATTCTGATGCCTCCATAAATAAAATGTCTCTGTCACACAGTCAGTCCATCATCAACATGAAATGGGCTCTGCCCTGAAGTCAGTGTTATTGCAGTCCTATTTCTTAACCCCTCCCATCTCTGTCTCTCCTCCCCAGCTCTAGAGGTTAAAGGGCAGAAGGCTCACCTCTGAACACTCTGCCTTTGGTCTCACCTAGCTACTGCGTGGGCTCTTGCCCATCTGTCAGTCTTCCAAACAGCACACTTAACCTCATTCCAGGTTCCTCTCTGAACAGCCCTTTCACTTGCTACTCTAAGTATCTTTTTTGGTGGATGAAACTACAAGCCCAGATGTGCAATTAGAGATTAAGGGCAACAGTGGTTTGGGATCATTTCAGCTAATTGCTGTCCTGTGGGGAAGATGGCGTCATCCATGACAGCTGGCCTGAGTAATCGTCACTGTGAGCAGTAAGTCTTCACTGGCTGGGCAGTAGGGACTTCCAAGGCTACTCTGACAGGGGTAGGCTGCAGAGTGGGACATCTGAAAGGCACTGCAGATGCCTCACTGGCTGTCTTGGAAAATAAACAGGACAAAGCCCAGGTCTTAGCGTGTGCCTGTTCACAGCAAATATTTGATTTAGTTTAAGTGTTTTTATTTTCTAGAACTTGTATATCCCTGACCCTTGCACACAGCACCCTGAACTCAACTCCATTATTTTTCCCACTGTTGCTGGCACATGTTGCCTATGATGCTTTCCTTTCATCTGTACTGGTTTAGGAGGTGGGGGGGCGGGGTGACTGGGTTTGTATATAGTTACCCAGAACATTCTGCCAACCATCAGTTCTTTGTTGGCTGGGGCGCTGAACTCTGGAACACGCTGTAAGGTCTAATGGGCTTTTGGGGTATGCTGAGGTATGTGCTCATTTACACTAGTGTGGCAAGGATTGCTACCGTAACTATTTAAGCCAAGGTTAAGCTTGAGCAGGGGGCAAAATAGGGAATTCAAGGTCCATATACACCCTCTTAGAGTTCTTTGGAAATAAGGGATTGTAGAAGTTTCTTTTCCCCTCTGCTTCAAACTACCAAATGCAAATCCAGAGAAGGAGGAAGTTAATTCATATTCTTGCTTTCTTCTAAGGGCAAGAAAAAAAAAAACAACCCACCGGCTTGTTCCCAAGGGCTCATCTTCCATCTCTGCCGGGCTCCTCAGAGTCTGCACAGACACCTTGGGGGACGAATGCTGTGCAGAGCTCACCTTTTGTGTCCACATCTTCCTTTATGTGCAGTGTCACCTCCCCACTAGCCCCTGCCCTGGGCTCTGCCTCTCCTCTCCTGCTGGGCGTGTTTACAGTGGATGTGGCATGCTGGGCCACACAGGGAAGCTGCGGGGGATGTCCAAGTTCACATGTCCCACATTCCAGACAAATGTTTTTGACATTGAGCAATGGAATGACTCTGCCAGGATTAAGTCTGTCCGATTGGAATGCAACCGAAAAGGAAAGTCCCGGAGTGATTCAAATACTCACCTCCCCACAACCTCTTCTTGTTTTTTCTAAATTCCCTTTTAATTCTCTGATGACAAACTCAGCCCAGTGCTCTTACCAGCCCTATGACAGTTCTTGGTGCTGATAAATGTAACTTCCCAAGAGATAAGAATGCAAATCAGAATATTCTGTTGAGTCATGTGTACCCTTCAGCTCTTTCTCAAACATTGCATCAGACCCGTAATTGGCAGCTCCTGGGACTCAGCTGGATGACATGGAATGTCCAGGAAAAGCTCAGACCATTTCTCGAAAAAATGTACTCTCACTCTCTCCATCTGCCAGCTTGTAATATCCTGTTCTTAAGAAGCCGAACCCCTGGAGGGAGTAGAGGCACAACCGGTTTTGCAGATAAGTTTGAAAAATATGGCTATCGGCCTTTCCCGCCTGCTCTAGTCTCTTAGCAATAGGACAGCTGATGGTATCCACTAGGGAAAGAAAGCACAGAACGTGTGGGGGAGCCTGTCTCAATTCTTGTCTGCAGTCTGATTTATTTAAACATTCTCACATTCTTGAGTATGAAGACCCAGGAGTCATGTCATGGGAGCATTCCCCTGCCCTTCTTGTGGCCTTTGGAAAAGAGCAGATAGAGGAAAATCTCAGAATGAGGTGGAATTCTTCCTTTGCAAGCATCTCTCTTATCTGGAACAGCTATTTCCTGTGATTTGGAAAGTAACCCATTGAAACTTGGGCACATTTATAGAGAGGTGCGCCAAGACCAGGCATCTGACGCCCTGGTTCGAGTGGTGACTGTCTCTTCTTCCCCTATGGGAGCCCAGGCAGGAAAGCCCCGGTGCTCTCATGTCCAGCCAGCGTTCGCTTTCTCAGCTGCCAAGTAAGGAGACTGAGTTGGTTGCTCTCTAATATACTTTTCAGCACTGAACCTATGGGGTGTATGTGTGCATTTACAGGAACTTTACGTGATAGCATGTATCCATCTGATTTTCTCTCTTGAACCTTAGAGTTATTAAATGGTAGAGTGAGAATTTGAGGCCAGGTCTGACCAAGTCTGAGGCCCATATTCTTAACCACTATCCCATACTAGTAAGACATACACACCGAGAGGCCACCTAGTTGGTATTCTATGCTACATCCAGTGATCTTTATATCTTTGTCTATTAATCCATGGGAGTAGAATTAGGAAGTTGCAGAGGACATAGGCTTTAATAGAGAGATCTGGGTTCACATTCTTGCCTGCCTGTTAACAGTTATGTAGTCTCAGAATTCTCAACTGTGAAGTGGGAATTACAAAGCCTATGGGATCAGGTTACTCTGAGGATTAAGTGAAATGATATGTGTGAAACACCTAATAGAGTCTGAAACACCTGCTACATAATGAGTGCTGAGTGAAAAGGGGAGAGAGGTTGAGATATTGATTGGTTACAGGTTCCTGGATGGTAGGTACCTGCCTCAATTATCATGTACCCCACGAATTTCATGGCACCCAGAAGACAATAATGAGTGTTTGTTGAGTCAAACAGATGCAACATACTTACACACCCATCAAAAAAGGGTGATAAATTTTATGACTTCATGTTGCTGGAACTTCTTGGTAAGGCTCTGCATTTCAGAGCACTAAATCATAGCTAAGAAAACAATGTGATCTGGCTGTGGTTGGTTGTTTCTTACACAACCTGATTGTTCTTCAATTATTTTCAAAATATGAACAATTGGTTTTCAAAGCCCCTTTTTTTGGACAGATATTATCAGGGTGTTTCTCTCTCTCTCTCTCTCTGGCTCTCTGCTTCTCTTGAGGACTTAACTATGTAGCAGGCACTGTGCCAGATGTTTTACATTAATTATTTCAGCCGTCCTCATAGCAACTCTTTCAGATTGGCTTTGTTATTCCCATTTCATAGTTGAGGATCTCACAGTTCACAGAGTCTTAGCCATCCAAAACCACTGTGAAGACTACAACTGTTAAGTGACAGAAAAAGAATTTGAATTCAGGATCTTCCAACTATTAACATGGGCAGGGAGGGAGAGAGATCAGTTCATCTTTATCTCGATTATTAAGGTCATTTGTTTGGGGAAGAAAGCCCATCTACTCCCACATTAATACTAGGGAATGTTGAGCACTTACTATGGCTCCTGACTGTGCTAAAGCCATTATACACTATCTTATTTAATGCTATGAGCAACCCTGCTGGGTAGATACTACTTATTAGAACGAAATATCAGAGGAGACAATTATTGAGATGCAGGTTGATTAAGCAATAATTCCAAGTGATCCAGGCTAGAGTTGGTACAACTGGGAATTTAACTGAGGTGGTCTGACTCTTCTCACAGTAAACTCTTCTTGCAAGATCATCTACTCATCTTACTTGCATTCACAAATGCATGTGGTCTCCATTACTCTTAGGAGCATTACTCTTGTCTTATCTAGAACTTAACTTCTACTCTTTTTGGTAGTCACCACCATCAGCCTCTTGTCATCTCTGGAAATGAATAGTAGAAACTGAGGGTGCAGAAGCTGTAGAACAACAGCCCAGTAGAGGTTCAACATTGAAAGACTTTTGAAGAGTTCTCCTAGTCCAGTGGCTTCTAGCTGTGGGTCATGACCTGTTTAGTGGGTTGTAAAAGCAGCTTAGTAGTTTATGATGAATATTCCAAAAGGGAAGTGAATAGAATAGAAAGCATAGAGTATGTTGCACTTAGGGTGAAGCAGTGTGGAGAACCAGTTGTTTCAGTTCTTTGTGTGTGTGTGTGTATGTATGTGTATCTATGTAAAACGCATTTCTTGTTGAGGGTCATATTTTTCAAGGTTTTAAAAATACTGGTTTCATTCACTGGTTCTCAGATTTTATCCCATGGCCTCCAAGGAGGCCTCAGATAACTTAAGGGATATCGGGATGGGAGACATCTAGTAGGAAAAACCCCAGGAATGTCCCTATTCTACCTAAAGTAGTCCCATGTTTATCTGGTCTTCATGTTGGATTTTCCTATAACATTTCATCTTAAAAAAATAAAGGATTCTACTGAAAAAAAGAAGTTAAGAGCCATTGACTGACCTCATTGGAATTGTGTTGTATTGAGAATTGATTCATTCTTGTGTGACTTTGTGTAGTAACCTAGCACCAGATGTGTGCCCAGTACTGTGACGGCTGCCACAGAATATATGGCAATGCTAAAAAATGTGGTCATCTCTCTCCCGAAATTATTAGAACCAACCTGATAACAATTTGATGCTTACACAAGATATGGTAAGGAAATATGTAAAGATGTTCATGTATTTGGCAACTAACTTGAAAAGATACACAAAGGATTTTTACAAGAAGGGATATAGAAAGATCAAAGTTGGCTGAAGCAATGAAGATGAAATGGAATCCAAAGATTATACTTTCATTCAGATCAATTACATTAACACAAATATGATGTAAATTTACTTGACAGAAGTTCATAACTCAATGTCTAAGGTTGTTAAATGACTTGTAATTCTGTAAGTTGACAGTGCGGCATAAGCCAACACCCAAGGTAAGCCTGGCTACATTCAGTGCAGTCATGGGCATATGGTATAGAGTATCTCCGTAAGGGAGAGTGCAACAAGTGGCCATAGTGCTTTGCAGCTTTTCCTATAGCAGGTAGAGTCCATTTCCCTACTTCTTGATTTTGGGTTGGCCCTGTGATTGCTTTGGCCAATAGAATGTGGCAGAATTGATGTGCCATTTTGAAACTATTCCTGAAGCTTACAGACTCCATTCTTGAACTCTTGGAGCTCTGATACAAACATGTGAATAAGTCCTGGTTAGTCTCCTGGAGGAAGTCAGCAACATGGAGAGAGCCTGGTTGTTCTAGTTGAAGCCATCCTAGACCAACAAACCTCTAGCCGATCTGCTCAGATCAGCTCAATCACACCCAACCTAGACCAGAAGAACTGCCTAGCTGACCCACAGAGGCATGAACTAACTTTTGGAGTGTTTTATTAGGTATCAAATCCTAATAGATTCATCCACTGTCCTGTACTGGCAAATCCATGCTGAAAGACAGTACCATGACCACATCTGATTGCCAAAAACATTAGCTGGAAACATTAGCAAACTAGAATGTGTTCAGGTCAGGGTGGGAAGGATTCTGAGAACCTGCTGGATAGGGAAGCTTAATCTGGGAAATAAGAATGTTTATAGGAACATGAGCTCTACCTTCTGAGATAGGACATTAGTGGGAGAAATGGGGTACATTCTTTGTAACTTCTGTGGTTGATTGAATAATGGGCTGCATTTTTATCCCACTGTGCCTATTTTTGCCATGGCCTTATGGTGGGCAGAGTGTACTCTCCTCCTGAGTACTCTCTTTGAGGTTGGGCTTGGACATGTGACCTGATTTGGCCAATGAAATATAGGCAGAAGTTACAGAGGACCTGGGGGGAACTTACCTGTACTTTGCCATGACCGTAATAACAGCATGTCTCAGTTGGCCCACTGGTCCCAGAGGAGGATGAGAGACATGTGGAGATGAACAACACCTACCCCTACTCTGTTTCAGTGTGCATCAGAACCTTTCCAGCTAGCCTATATGATCATGAGTGAGAAATTAATGCTTATTGTTTTATGTTCCTGGAGTTTTGATAATGATCCATACTCAGTAATAGTTGAACAAAATACTTCTAAGATTAAAATTAGGATCAAGGAAGCAGACTTCCACTGCATTTAAGCAGGAATCTCTTTGCCAAGGAAAATAACTGCCCCAAAGTTAAACACATGGTGCCATTAGGAGTTCTCTGTTCGTGGAATATTTGAACATTAGGGAACTGTACATGGTCTTAGTTAAAATGGGAATCAGACTTTGAACAGAGTGACTAAGATGCTAAGCAGTTTGGGGGAATGGTTAGCCAATCATTTCAGTTGTGTTTGAGTACAGAGGCAGATGAGCATGGAAGGGAAAGCGTGCGCATGTGTGAAGAGAAGGAGAAGGTGTGGGTTAGGAGGAGCAGAGGCTGTGGGGAGCTTTGAATGCCCACTAAGGTGTTGGCCTTGGACTCAAACACCTGTCGGACTGTGTGCATTTGTTATTCAACCTGGAATCCCTCCCTCTTATCTCTCAGTTCTACCTTCCTGAAAATCCAGCTCAAGTGTAATTTTCTCTCCAGAAAGTACCCCTGACCTTTGCAACCCACAGGGAAAAGCCACCCCTGAACTCTTCATCATGGCTCTCTTAACTTTGTTTTGATTTTTCCAGGCTGAGATTGATGTTTTCCAGGAGCTCACAAAGTGCTTCCTCAAATTAAAGAACTCGCCACTCTCTTGTGGTCTTTCCTCTTTCCTTAATACTATGCGAGGAATGAAAGCAAGGGTCATAGCTTATTCATTCTGGTATCCCCTTTCTCTACCACAGTGCCTGGTACACTCTGGGGCCTCAGTAAATGTTTGTCGAATGAATGGATGTGGATTTCTTTCATCTTTCTGATGCAACTTTGAACTCCTGAAAGGCAGCTGGTACTATGTTCCTGTAGTGCTCTAAGACCTGTGTGTTTATTCATTCAACAAATATTTGATGAATGAGTCTAACCTTGGCTTACCAAACCCAATGTTATCTGGTTCCTATCCATCTCTATGACATCATCTTGTATAACTCTCCCTCACTCACTGACCTTCTCAAACCATGGTGGCCTTTTCCCAGTTCTCTGAACTCTTAATGTTCATTCCCACCTCATAGTTTTTGCAGTTTCTATGGCTGCAATCTCTTTCCTTTGATTTTCCATGGCTTTCTCCTTCTTGCCACTCAGATCTCTACTTAAAAGCCACCTCTTTTGAGAATCCTGTCCTGAGTGTCCAATCCATGGTGCCACCCTGCCTCTTTCCATCACACCTTCCAATCCCAGTTCTCTGAAAGTCATACCATTTGTGACTTTTTGATAACTTACTTCTTTCCTCCCTCCCTCTTTCCTTTCTTCCTTTATTAGCATGATTATTTATTGGCTGTCTCTCTCAGCTAAAATGTAAGCTTCATGATAACAGGTACCTTTTTGGTCTTACTCACTGCTGTATTCCTAATGTCTGATAACATGTACTGAGTGAATGGATGAATGAATGAATGAATACGGGTCCAGTACTCAGCTATGTTGTTGTGAATACAGTGGGAAGAAGACAGGCAAGGTTGTTACCTTCAAGTATCTTGCAATTTTTGCTGAATGATCAGCATATACATAGCACAGCAGAAAAGCCAAAACCAAACAAATGACAGACACAAAACAAAACAGACTAGCATGTGCATAGCCCATTTGATGTACTTAATCCTCAACTTCTGTGAAATGAGGATATGAATACATAGTTTGCAGGTTTGCTGTTAGGATTAAGTGAGATAATGAATTGATATCACCCAATATCATGACTAGCACACAGCAAGTGCTCCGTGAATGGTCTTCTCCACACCCCACCCATCTCCCATCTGACACGTGCAATCAAATATATTAAGAAGCTCATATTGGTTTACCCATCTGGTTCATGCCAGAGAACTGAACTTCAATTCCTATGGCTCCTAGCTTTAAACTGATTTCCCTCCTTCTTGACTTTTGGGTTGGCCCGACAATTTGCTTTGGCCAATAGAATGTGTTACAAAAATGTTTTTGTCCCAGGTCCTCTCAGGAACAGTAGAGGAGGAACTGATTATAGTTCATTTGTATACCATGTGCTTTGATTCTTTCAAAGCCTTTGTGTGACCCAGAGGTCTTGTTAGTTGCTGTTTTAGCACAGTGTGGTGAGGAGCTATGTGATAATTGGCTGCGAGCCACTGAAAAAGCATGAAGAGTCAGGGAATGCCGTAGACAGAGTCATCTTCTGCAGAGGTACAGCTGATAACTGCTGGTGCCTGAAATGCCATCAATGAAATCAGTCCTTCAGGTTAAATCGTTGCTGGATAAAGAAAAAAACACTGAACTTTAGCAGCTATCTGCATGTTAATGAGAGTTTGCTGAGTAGTACTGTTCTGATCTAGACCTTTAAATAGGTGTGGTTCAATTCTAACATACAAACAGGGCTATGATCAGGTTTAAGCCCATGTTTTGGGATAGTTCTTTGTGGAAACTGGGTGCCTGAGTGTCTAGTGAGTCAGGTCCCACAGAAGCCCTGGAGAAGGGGCAGATTTGACAAGGGTAAGGACAGTTACACAACAGAGCTCCCAAAGTTAACTCATATCTGTTTCTAATCTGTTTTCCCTTCCTTGCTCCACCTACACAGATGTACTCTTTAAATATTTATTTGCCCACCTTTGCCATGTGTGGCTGACTTTGTCTCAAAAGGCAGCATGATCCCTTTGAAGGTATTTACTAATTAGATCAGGCTGGGAAGTTGGGCAACTTCAGATATGTTTATTCTGTGTTCGGTAGTCCCTGAACACAAGACCCCTAAACAGCCCCAGGGAGTTCAGCTGCGGCTTCCCTGCTCACTTTCTGTATTGGAGGAAGTCCTAATGATTGCCAATTAAGGTGAATGATACTGCCTGTTTTTCTGCCATTAGCTCCTGACACAGTTCGAAGGCAGACATCAGAGTGGCTGGAGCCAGGAGGCTAAATGCTCTTAGACATCAAGATTATGGATCATTTGCACGCTGGGCTCAATTTGACACAGTCCACGTGAAATTCTTACTCAATGACACAGCATCTGGGCCATGGGTATTGACTCGAATCTGATCTTGGCTTGAAAGGAAAATTGCTGCTGTGGTAATTTAACTTCAACAGACCCACAGGTCACTGCCCTCAAATATTTAAAAATAATATTTGCTTCAGGACAATCTGTGCACACGTATGAGCTTATGTGTCTGAATGCATGTGAATGTGGCATGTATGGGTATGTTTGAGTGTAGGTATCCAGCTGAAAGAGCTTTTAGAAGAGGGGAAGCATTAATGGGGAGGGGAGAACTCTGTTTACTGGGTCTTAGAGCATCCTCAGTCCATGGTTCAGGCTCATTTGATTCTCTTCAGCCATCTCAGCTACTGTCACCCTTCTGATGGACAGAGAGAGAGAAATGGCTGATGGTGACCACACGGAATGTCTGCCTTAGGTCTCAGAGAATCCCCTGAGTGGTTCCAGCACCAAAGATCTTTGCTTATTCCAGTGGTAAGGCCAGGCACTGCCCACTTCTAGCTCAACGGCATGGAGCCCCTGAGAGAGCCTAAAAGCATGCTGGGAACAATGCCTGCCTGCCTGTAATAAAGCTGTAGGTGTGCATGGGCTTTCCTGGGCATGGCCCACCTCTCCCCAGCAGAGTCAAGAGGACTTTTTGCTCCTGCCAACCCTTGCTCACTTGTCTGCCATGGTCCCTAATGCACAGTCTATTGATGGTTAGCCATGAGGCTGGGAGTACCTTGGCCTTGTAACCTCGGTACCCCATTCTGTGCCTTGGTCAGTAACATGGGTCAAATAACCAAAAACACACATCTCACAGGGAGGTCTAGGTTTCCTCTTGATGTGACTAAAGAACACAGCCTCTTTTAATAAAGTGGAGAACAGGTCACCCCAGGTTAGCCCTGGACAGACTCCTGGAGGCGGCACGTGGTGAAGAACAGCCAGGAGCGTCAGCATCCGTGTGCCCCTGGGAGACTGGATTTTCCTTTGAGGAGGAGTGGCTTCCCTCTTAATCCTTCTGCCACCACCATGCTGGCCTCCAGTGTTATTTGCTTCCTGATTTAGCGCTTTGGCCTGAATATGGACAAACCCCCTTCTCCTGCTTCTGTCATTTGGAAGTAGAGCTTAGTGGTTAGGACTTCTAGGGTTGAACTACCTGACTCTGAATCCCATTCCCCCATGAACAAGCTGTGTGATCTTGGGAAAGCTACTCATCTCTCCGCAGCCCCTCATCAGCCTCCTCTGCGGTAGGTGAAGTGGAAGTGATTTTATTACTTCTTAAGATTGTTGTACAGATTAAATAAGAATCTAAGCAGAGGCCTTAAGAGAGTGCCTGGCTTAGCATAAATGCTCAGGAATGTCACCGATTCCTCCCTGCAGCAGGGGACGCTCCCTCCCATCTCACACAGCTCTGGGATGATTGGACATAATGGTTGCAAAGTGCCCAGCCCCCAAAATGTTAGTTATTACTATTATTAATATTAATGGCTCCCTGGAACAGATCAAAATGTAGAAATAATTTTACAACTTCCTAAGGTACTGCACAAATAAAATGACCTAGAATTCAGCTTTGAGAACACCTTGACATCTCTTTTCTTGACTACTTCACTCTTAAGGGTTATGATCTCGTATACTTTTTGAGGAGATCTCCAGGAAACAAAGACCCAGGAAAGAAATCTCTCTTTTTAATGCTTAATTTCTAAGGGCCCACTTTCTTCCTGGAGGGTTGGCCACAGGAAAGATCTCTTGCTTTGGGAAAGACTGTCACCCTTATGCTCAGGGCTTTAGGTTTACGCAATTTCGGAAATGCCAAATCTTAGGACAATGTTACCACCACAGTAGGAACTATACCCAAAGCCTTCCCAGCATCATTCATCACACCGTAGGTCTTTATTCATAATATATATACATATGGATATATGATTGATTTAATGTGTCCTGTTTGTGAACAAGAATGTAATACTATTCCAACTATTATTTTTAAATAATTTTTCCTCCACTTAATTATATATTATCAATTTCCTGCCAGATCAATGAAAAGATTTTTATGCCATTTTGAATGACTGATGAATATTACATATTATGACATACCGTAACATTCATCACCAAGTCCCTTTTCTAGTGTTTCCTCATTATAAACAACCCTGTGATGAACATTCTTATACTTTTACAGATTTACACCTAATTGTTAGCATAGAATAAATCAGTAGGAGTAGCATTTCTGGTTTAAAGGGCATGTACTATTTTATGATTTTAATAATTATTGACTAGTTGTCCTTTAAAAAGGCTTTACAATGTTCCTTCCAAAATAATATATGGTAATGCTTTCCAGTTTTTTAACTTCTTGGCACATTTAAGAAAGGATGGAGGACAAAGAGAAGAATCTGCTGGGGACCCACTTCCTTTGGGGGTTACAGCTTCCCAGAGGACTGAGGAGATGTCCTGGCATGACCTTAAAGGCATCCCAGCATGACCTTAACACATGCCATGTGTACCAGTGCATTGCTCCATACCACTGGGTAGCTCCTGTCTAGAAGAGTTTTCATACATCCCAATTAACATTGGATTCTGGTTTCAGAAATGCCATTTTTTCTAAGGGAGCAAGACTAGGTGGTGATCTTGGCAGGGCATTGGAGAAAAGGCTGATAGTGGCACAGGTGAAGAGGTGGGCGACCTTGTGAGATTTTAGTGGATGCAACCAACAGTGTAGCAGAAAATTCAAGTACATTTTTCAGGCGATAGTTTTTAAGAAGTTCCTAGTTGTGGCAGAGGCTAACTCTGGATCACTCTCCACTTGTCAGAGGAGCTCAGGGAATCTGAATGAATCATAATGAAGAAGCAAAACTTGTTGAGGCTTCCCAAGACCTGACCTGATGGAAACACAAAGGAATCTGGCCAACCTTTCTGTTGAACTTTTATTAGACAGGTGATGGCAACAGCTAGTCTTCACGAAGGCGACTGTGGCTCAGAGCCTTTGCACTCTGCTGCGTCTCATAAAACTTTTATGAAATCTCTGTCATTCTCTTGGTAAGTGCTGTGTGTCATGAAGAAGGATGCTGAGCATAAGGAACTCACCATGTCTGCCTTCTCCCAGGTTTCAGAGCCTTGCAAGGATGGTAACTCAGCATTTTTTGACTCATGCCAAGAAACAAAATTGCTAAACCCATGGGACATGTTCCCAATAGTAAGATCTTGTTTGATGAGAATGACTGTAGCTATATAATTCTGGAATTGTTGGCTTGACTCCAAGATGCTAGCATCTGCTGGAATTTGATGAGTGAATGACGCAGAGGAGGAGAAATGGAGAAGGTGGGTGTTTATTGTCCTAACACGCACTTGTTAAAAAATTCCAACTACATATATGGAGTCTCTCTTCATTAAAAAAAAAAGTTATTAAGTCTTAGGAGAGAAAATAAGTTATCATTCAATGCAAATCCTCTTAGAAAAGCAATGTGTGTCTATACTAGGGCAAAGAGAAAAGCTTAGCAGAGGTTCAACCACTGGTCCTTGCACGTGTTTCCTGAGGCAACTACCAATGAGACTTCCTAAAATTTCATCTTTTCCTTTTCCTCCTCTCTTCTTCTGCCATTTGGGATAACAGAAAAAAAAGCACAAGAATTAGAATAAGTTGGAGTCAAGTCACTGGGAAATAGCGGCCTTCTTTGAGCCTCAGTTTTTCCATCTGCAAAATAGGCATAATAAGGACCTGTTTTTCTGTTTTATCATTCACCACAGGTAAATTGAATATCAATTATCCACTCAGCAAGAAGATGAAACATTAGTTCCAAAGCTTAACCCATGTTAGTTTCTATATTTTTGCTTTCTGTTTTAAAATTCTCCTTCTCCTTTTCTTCTCCTGACTAGACCTCCAGACTTCCAGAGACATGTAAGCATCTTTAGATCTGCTGGTAGAATTTAGGGTTCTAGAATCGGAAGCTTATTAGAAATTTTTTTCCCTCTGTTCTTGGTGTCAACTACCACTTAGGAAATAATGCTGGAATTAGAATACTTTTCTTTTCCTCTGTGGTGTCTTTTTCAGTGCTTCCAAGCTTTCTGTAGCTTTCCTAGGTCTGCCTATACCAAGCAGAAAGCATTTACAGTAGGCTCCTAATTGATGAACTTGGTATTTCCTCTTTCCTCACCAGCACATGCTATATATGTAGTATTCACTCACTCATTCACTTAACAAGCATGTATCAAATACTTGATATGTTTCAAGAATAGTGGACAAGTCCCTAACTCATTTAAAAACCTCCTTCAGATTCCTATCACTTTTAATAGGTCAAGCCCCTTTACTGATGTTTCAAAATCCCTGCATATACCTGTTTCAACTTACTCTTTCATTCTCTCTCTCACTACATAATACTATCAACTCTAAACTCCAGCTGGGACAGTCTCCTTACTGTCTCTCTGCCTTCACATATTCCATTCCCCCTTCCAGGTACACTGTCCTATCTTCACTTGTTCAAACCCAGTGTTCAGTGGAGACCCCAGATGTTAATTCTTCTGTGAAACTTTCCTGACTATCCCTTCTGGGGACCCTTGTCACTTAATATCTGAACCAATATACAATTTTAATTTCTAAGTTACCTTTTCAAGCATATAGGAAGACAATGAAATTTCAAGGCGATTGAATGAAAACAGAGAAACATCTTGGCTCACTTGATGTTTCACCCTCCATAGGACCTAATAACAGTGTCTTGAGAATGCAGACTTGCCTATTTATTGTTTGAGCATGTAACAAAACATAAACATTGGAAATAATGCACTGTTGGATTACCCCAGCAATTTATGGCTTCCTTCTCATTTTTTGGGATGGCTTCAGATACCAACTTGGTTCAGACTCTTATCAACAATGCCCTCTCCAGTTTGGCTGCCCGTGATTCTTCATCCCTCTTCCATCAAAGTCCTTTTGAAATGGAAATACAGCGTTACCTGATTAGCTAGGAGAGCATGGTAGTAGGTAGTAGTACTAGAAAGACCTACAACTTTGCATAGATATATAGATCTGGGTTATAATTTTAAATGCAAGCTGTGTAACCTTGGAAAAGTTATCTTGCCTCTCTGAGACTCAGGTCCCTCTTCTCTGAAATAGATTAAAAAAAAACACTTGCAAAGCTTTTGTGAAAGTCAAATGTGGTAATATATGTATATAGCATTTGTTCAATTCATAGCAGGTAGTTATTAAGTTGTAGGTACCACTGACATTGCCCATGGATACTAGAGTGCTCCATACCTTCTAGGACACTTTGGAAGAACCACTGGATTTACAAGGATGCATATGAACCTCATGTGTGGCGGGCTCTCGTAGAGTCTCATTTGGGGAACTATCCAGCATCCCTCCCCCCTTTTTGGTACAGAATCTCTTTTTTGTAGTCTTGTTGGAGAGCAGTGTCCTCAGCCTACCAAAGACGTGAGAGAGTTCAGGCTCACTCCTTGTCCCTACGCTGCTAGAGCGGAGCAGATGTCCAGGGCTTGGCCCATTAGATTTTTCTGCAACCTTACTTCTTGGGTTTGGTTCTTGCCTGTATGACTCTTGCTTTTGGGATTTTGTAGCTGAGTGTATGTCCAAAAGCTAGGTGTCACCTTGAATTCATTCACAACTAGAGTAGCTTTGATGGTGGTATTCATCTGCATTCTTCCTACAAGGTCATTACTCAGCTTCCTCTTTACTCATCAGGTTGACTGTTTCTCATTCTCTAAGCCTTCTGTTGATGTGAGCTGCTGATGAACTTCCAGTAGATCACTACCTGAATCCCCTCCCCCCATTTTTCTCCATATGTTACTTGAAAAAAAAAAACTGAGAGTGACATGCTATGCATCTCAGGCACTTTGTTCAGTGACAGAATCTATGGTGCATTAGTCTGGTCTTTGATTCCATCCCCATGATGGCTAGGCATGCTTCTCTGCTGCCCTTGACATTGTAGCTTGGCTTCCATGTTTGCTTTCTGGGAATCCTGAAAACAGAAAGAATGTTGAGCTGAGCTACCCTCTAGCTAAGCCACTGGCTTTCACATCACCTCCCTCTTTCACCTCTTTGTCCTTCTCACCTATAAACCAGGCTAAGTAATAGTGAGGAGTCAGTCTGAGGAGGAAATAAAGTGATTGTCAAGCTAGGATCTTTGCAAATCAAGACTGATGTAATAATTGCCACATGGTGCTATGGATGCTTTCACAATAGCAGTGATAATAAAATCAGTAGTGAGAATATAAAGAAGGATTGGGTAGCTTTTGGGGTTTGGTTATTAGCCACTGAGAAGAGCTGTGTGTTGAATGGCAGTGGGGGGCTGGGGGCTGGAGTAAAGCTACTGGTTTTCTTGATCAAGTAGTGACCTCTTCTGGGGAAAGAAAGAGGCAGGCAGGGTCTTCACACTGGGTGACCCTTACACATCTGCACCAAGGCAAGCAAGAGTAGAATGCATGGTCCCCAGGGGGAGAAACTCTCAGGGTAGATGTTTTCTCTGGGCAACCAACTGGAAAACAAGAATGAATGAACCGAAACAAAATATCATTTGCCCAGTAGCCTTCCCTGGGAGAGCTCACATAGAGACAACTAAATGCTAACTTATGGGCCTGTTTTATGCATTGTGGTGAGAATACTGGTTTGCAAGCTGCCCAGGTCCAAGAACCCAAGACCAGCCTTTAGGGTGAATGGTTCAAAAAAGTCCAGATGGGAAATGTATTTTTGTGTATTCCTAACTTGAAGAAAAGAGAAAGACTATTTCAAATGCACAAAGCAAGATTCAGAGAATAACAACGTCTTGAAGAGCAAGCAGCTTCTACTCAGTGGTCTTTCTTGGGGGCAGGAAAGGGGCAAGTTCCTGTTGCAGTCTTGCCACTGGGACTGGAGGTCATGAAAACCAGGAAAGATACTCTTTTTCTCCACCAAATGCCTCTGTATTCATCTGTTACTTCAGGTTCTTGGAAGGAGGAAGAAGGAAAACCTCCAGGAAGACTTCTTGGTGACTCCAGCCATCCCTGCATTCCTTTTTTTTCTGTGTGCCTACAGGATATAAGCAGGGCTAGATGGTGGAGCATTTGGTCAGACATGGTCTGTACTGAGCTGTGCTGCACGACGCATTCCTGAGGATACAGGCGTAGTTTCTACTTATATTCACGGACAGGAAGGTGCAGGGTTGATGGGAATCACATTGTCTTACCCCCTTATTGAATGGAGGTAAGATGAATGAGACTCAGAGAGGGAAAGGGACTCACCCAAGTCCAGAAATACAGGGACAGGCCTCAGAGTAGGACAGAGTTTTTCTAACCATCTTTTCCCTCCTGCCAGCAGTCACTCCTCTTTCACCTCCTCCAACCCCAACTGTGTACTAAATTGACTAGTCATGTTAATAATACCTGCATACTGGAATGATTAATCGTATGATAGCTACAATTTGTTAAGCAACTACTGCATACTCGTCTCTGTTCACTCATTTATTTGGCAAATATTTATTGACTGCAATGTGCTAGACATTGGGGATATAGGAGTAAGCAAAAAATGATAAGCTCAATCATTGCCAAAAAATCTCATCAAAAAAGATCGAACTAAAGCTGTGCGATCTTTGAAGGCTAGGGATCCGGTGCTGTAAGAAGCTTCAGTGATAGGGTGGGACCATTAGGCCATGGAGAGCTTCTCTAAGGTAGTGAGCAGTCTATTCACCTAGTTACTCAGGCCCAACATCTCTGAGTCACCCTTGCCTCCTCTCATTTTCTTACACCCTACCTTCTATGTACCAGCAAGTTCTGGTTGCCTCTGCAAACTGAAATTTGTCCACAATCTCCCTATATCTCACCACTATGGCCGGCATCCCCCTTTCACCCAAACATCCCCAGTCTCTTGCCTATATTGATGGGACATAGTCTCTCTTCTTCTACTCTTGCCTCTTTGTAGCAGTGTTTGGGAAGTTCTGGGTCATACATTTGTTCAAGTCCTCTAGAGCAGGACTCCTCAGAGGTTCTCATCTGCTAATTAACATGGTGAATCACCAAGAAAGGGACAGAGCATAGAGCATAACACAGACATACTTGACCACAGAATTGTTTTCTTATAGAGTGTCTCATACAACTGCTGGTCCATAGAATGCATTCTGGGTAACTCAGAAAATGTCTGTGAAAATACATTATGTAAAGTATCATTATTATCCCACGGAATGACGTATTAGGAGATGGAGCCCCTCACAAGTTTTGCTGAACCGGGAGTCAGACTGGCTGAGTTTCAGCTGCTGTTAGCTCCTTCTGAGCCATGGGGCCTTGGGAAAGTTATTTAATTTTTCTGAGCTTGGTTTCCTCATCTGTGAAATACAGCTAATAATTCCTGTCCTGTTACTTTGCCAGGCTGTTGGAGAATCAAAAGAGATAATGGACATGAAAGAAGGGGATCCCCTTTTCCCCACTAAGCCAAAGCCAAACAAAACCTGATACCACTAGCGTGCTGCCATGGACACCTAGGAAAACACTATCATTTCCGGTTACACCATCTCTGCACCTAATCACAATCAATGAGCAACAAATTAACATGGGGTTTATTTATTTGAGCAACCAGGAGTAAAACCCATGGAGTTGCTAGCTGTTGGCTAGAAATCAAGGAAAACAAATAATTAATTGGAGCTAAAGTTGTGGAGAGTGCCAATCTGTGACATGCATGGAAGCAAGCAAGAAAAGCCAATTGCCTGGATAACATATGTAGGAGAACGAATGAAAAGAGCAGAGACTGTATGGAAAAGGCTGGGGCACTGATAGAACTTGAAAATACAACACTGTAGAGAGAAGGCTATAAAACTGCAATGATGGGTATGAAGTATTTAGCACCTAAGCTGTTGGTGGTGACATGGTGCCCTACACAGAATCACTGAATGGCACTAGGTGTGGTAATCCAGTGAGGGTCAATGGGACAGTGTGGAAACTAAGCTGGCAGAGTTCTGTGGGTCTTTGTAAAGTGCCTATTTATACCTGGTTCATACCAGTTCAGCAAGCCCTGCTGATGCCCCCTTCCAGACCCAAACACTGCCAGGTTCTCCTTTTCTGTAAGGCTTTGGCTGTGACCTGACCAGGTGACCTTGGTGGTCTTAGGACTCTGATCACCCAGGTGAATTCACACTCCACAAAATATATTTTGAATTTTGTGGGTCAAGCCTCTGATAATGACAACAACGATGATGATAATAGTGTTAATAATAATAATTAAAAATATAGCATCCATCTGGCAGCTTAGAAAGCCACTCATATTCAACTCCCTCAAGGGGGTTGTATGAATAAATTAACGGCCAATGGTATTTTTTCATTTTTGCCATGTGTCCATTTATCACCAAGTTTAAATCCTAAGTGTTTGCTCCACCTCCCTCCCTCCAAAAACCTCAAGACTGAGGAGACATTGTTCCAGGCAAGAACTCAATAGAATGAGAAAGGTTCCTGTTTGCACAAAACTATTTACCAGGATTACTAAGCAAACAGGAGAAATGGAACAAAATGATAAAAACAATCTGTGGTGCTTTCCTATGGTATTTCCTGAAGCCTTTCAAGGTATGTCCAGTGACTGGTGAAATTGACTTTTTGGGGGAAAGAAAATGGGCATATTATCATTATTTTGACTCTTGTGGGTTTTGTGGCTCTAGCTGGCCATGACTCTACCCAGCTTTTGCTAAAAATTCGTTTTTTGGAGTGACCTCTGTTGAGTACATAGGCTAATGGCATTCTCTTGAAACATGGGTAGGCTAAAGCCAGGGAATGTTGATTGAGTAGAGTGACCTGGCCCTTCTCAGAAATGAGGGTTCATCAAGTAACAGAATCTAGATGTACGGGGCACAAGTAGGGGTTCAGCTTATCAGTGGTGGCACCCTAATTGCCTGGAGCAGTAAGGGACACAAATATTTAGGGAGCTGCTCTGGGTTTCTCACACCTAGAAGTCCCACAGCTTTCAAAAAAAACTAGAAGCTCATTTAGTTTCAGGTGAATATTATTGTCCCCTTTGGACAGATGAAGAAACTGGGTTTCAGAGATTACATTGAACTTGTCTAAGGTTACCCAGCCAGGAACTGGCAGATCCTGAAACCAAATTATGAGCTTTTGACGTCATGTCCTGAGCTCCTTTCCTACAGCAAGACTCTAAGAAGCTTCAGTGTTTCCTAGCCACCAGCCCAGAGACTGAGTGTATTTAGCTCATTGTTATCATCTAATTATCCGTTTGCTCTGAAGTTTGCCTTCACTGTGGGAAGCTCCTGGAAGAAAGGCATATTCCATAATGACAATAGAAGTTATTTCTTGGGGTTGAGGAGTATAGCCAATGAGAAGATACAGGTTAAATGACCCCAGGGGCTTTAGAACCCCTTGGGTTATAAGAACTCACAAGCACTGAGCGCTTACTAAGCGCCGGGCAGAGTGCTGAAGTCTCCATGTACAGATGTTCGTTCTTCCTTGCAATAACCTTGTGAAGTACATGTCATTATCATGTCCATTTTACAGATGAAGAGACTGAGGCTTGGAGAAATTGATTTGTCCCTGATCACACAGCTGGAAAGTAGAAGTACTGGGAATTGATTTGAGGCATCCTCTGCAAATAACTTGTTAAATACTAAGACGATGTCAGTGGTTCTCAAAGTGGTCCTAAGGCCATCGGCATTGGCATCGACCAGCAACTTGTTAGAGATACAGATTCTTGGTCCCATCCCAGGCCTGCTGAATTAGCAACTCCTGGAGTGGGCCCAGCAGTTTAGGTTGCAGCAGCCTCCCCGTGTGGCCTGATGCTGTGCACAGAGGTTAGAGAACCTCTAGACTATACTACCCTGTTGTGTTCTAAGGGAAGAGAGGACCCCAACAGAGCACTATAGGCAGCAGGTCTTGGGGAGTTGTTTTTAGTCTTGGGAAGATGTTTCTCCACGTGGTGCTGTTGTTTGGGCTTGTGGACCACACCTGAGGGACTAGAGCAGAAACATAATCTCTTTGGAAAGATGACTTGATGGGAGGAGAATGTGGGAAGAGGTGACATTATAGCCACCTTAGAAGAATATGATGTGTATGTAGGACAGGTATCGTTTATCCGCTAAGGCTCACTGACATCAGGTGACTTGGCCAGGGCCATGTGGTTAATGACAAGTGATGGACTCAAACGAGCCCCTGACTCCATATAGAGTAAGTGACAGCTGCATTTTCCCCATAGAGTACAGTGAATCGTAGGCATTTCAGAGAATCCCTCTGAGTCATAAGAAATTCTCTTCAGTAACTGTCACCACCTTCCTCCAAGAAGGCCTGGAATGAGGGGAACAAGAAGAAGGAGAGCCGTTTGTTGGTCCCAGAAGGGTGGAAAGATGAGGGGAGGAATCCAGAAAGGACACAGGGATGACTTCAAGGTACTGTTCCAGAAACCCACGTCTGTCTCCTCATCTGAGTCATCACTGTTTCCATTTATTGGACTGTAAGTGCTCTAGGGTGTTACCAGCCATACAGCATAGCATAGCATGGATGAACTTGAGTTTGAATTCTGGCTTGCCAGTGATCATAAGCACTTTATTTAATCTCTGAGACTGGTACCTCATCTACAAAATGAGGACCATGAGTTCTGACCTCATCAGATTTGAGGGACGTTTTAAGAGAGATGATGTATATAAAACACAGGGTGACTCTCCTGTCCAGAGTGCTCTCCCCTTCATTGCAGGCCTCACCTGACTCTGGATGGTCTCTGGCTTACAATAGGTGCTCAAAAAATGGTCGTAGTTGGTGATCATCTGTCCGAGGACCAGCGCATGGGGCAGCAAGACAGCCATGGCTGTAAATAGAAGCCTCAGTGAGAGAGGATGGTCACTTGGCTGGATGCTGCCACTTAGATCTACCATTGTCCATCACCACCTCTCATCTTCACGGTCCCTTCCCTTTACCTCCCTCCCCACAAGACACTCTACCAAAGCTTCAGTCTGAAGAAAAGGACCATTCAACCCCTTGTCCCCAGGGAAGTCACTGGTACAGCTCACCCACTCCACTGTGTCACCCAGCACGAGCATCAGAGACACATGTTACCTGGAAGCCAGCTGCTGGAAGGTGGCTGGCAGATGGCAGAGATTTCAGCAGTGTTTTCAAAGGCCCTCGGCTGGGTAATCCTTTCTGATGGTTGCTTGGCAAGTTTGGGACAAAACAAAGTTTGCTGATCCTCTGACATCCTTTATCGATTTAAGGGGCACTAATTTTTACTGGTCAATTGCAATATGTCAAGAGCTGTGTTGCATTTCATAAATGTTATTTCACTCAAGTGTTGCAGTGAAATCTGTAGAGTGGGTATAATTATTCCCACTTTATAAATGAGGAGAATATAGTATTTATGAAAATGGATTTTGGAATCAGGATTAAGTTCAGTTTCTGGCTCTACTTTCTCAGCTTTATCTCAGTTGTCTATCAGTTGATGTCTTAAATACCTGCTGCTTCTTGAAAAATTAATATCTTGACACAGGAGCCCCTTGGCAAAGCAAATGCAAGGGGGATTTGGAGGGGTTGGGAGGTGGGCTCAATTTCCTTTAAATTAAAGCTATCTTTCTGATCACCCTGGTATGCAAGTCTGGCTCAACTTCACTGTCTTAGCCATTTGCAATTCTTGCCTCTTTATTTGGTCTTGAAAAATGTGCATTAACTCCAGTGACTGTCAGATTGAGGGAGAGGCCCAGCCAGTAAGTTTCTGGAGGATCGACTCTATAAGAGGCACCAAGGTCATTGGAAATGTAGTGATGGAAAACATTCTATTCATTAATACACTTCTCAGAGAGAATGCTGTTTGTAAGGAATGCTTGAAAAGCCACCAGAGGTAGGAGGAGTATGTTAGTAGTTCCCCATTTAGTTACTTTCTAGGAATGGTGATCAATGCCAGGAAGGTATGCCAGTTTTGGCCAGAGCAG
Organism: Smutsia gigantea; assembly: GCA_032199065.1. Lineage (NCBI taxonomy): Eukaryota > Metazoa > Chordata > Mammalia > Pholidota > Manidae > Smutsia > Smutsia gigantea. The sequence continues at coordinate 85,793 of JAVSCE010017529.1, forward strand.
AATTGTTTGAGAGGACAGAGGGTAGGCTGAGGCTGCTACCACAGGCCACCTTCTCTGTTTTTCCTGTAGGGAGTGGATGATGAGATAGTTGAAGAAAGTCTCTTTGAAGGAACACAGAGTGACTCTCCTGTCCAGAGTGCTCTCCCCTTCAGTGCAGGCCTCACCTGACTCTGGATGGTCTCTGGCCCTCACACCCCTTCTTCCTTTCCTCCTCTGATCCCCTGGACATTGCTGAGCAGCAGTGCAGTCTCATCTCCAGCTGAAGCTCATTTCCTGTTAGTAAGAAAACCTGTAGCCTAGACCAGCACAAGCAGGGAAAGGATGGCAGTAGGTTCTGACTGGCGGGTGAGGATGTGGGGGTGGAAGGGTGGACCCAGGCCACCTCTAGCATTTAGAAAAGGAGGGTGGAATTTGGAATTTCTCACTCTGTCTCTGCCTATGTGACTTGACCAAGATCCTTGGGCTCATCCATAAAATAATATGAAAAGCTAACATTTTTTGAGCATTTACTATGTGCCAGGCATTATTCTCAGTGCTTTGTGTGTATTTACTCAAATAATTCTTATAACAGCCCTACAAAATACCTACTGTTATAATCCCCATTTTACACATGGGAAAAACAGAGGCACAGGGAAGTTAAGAAACTTGTCCAGGGTCACATAGCTAGCAAGCAGGATTTAAATACAAGTATTCTGTTGACTCAGTTTTGCTTCTTAACCACTTTGTGATGCAGCCTATCCAAAGGGGTAAAAGGCCTTAGCGGGGGTAGAAAGAGGTCATGTCTCTAATATCTTTTTGGAAGTTGAAATTGTATGAATGAGTACTATTATTAGCATGGTTCTTAGGGAAGAGTGTGGGGGCGAAGGAAGTTGATAAGGATTTTCAAGGGGGCTGGAGTTGTTCTGGGATCACCTGTGGAGTAAGGGCCATGGTGAGGTCTGGAGGAAAACACCTGGGAGGTGTGATCTTGTCAACAGTCCTCCATCCCCACATTTCTGCTATCAGCAGGAAATGAAAATGCCCATCTAGAGATGTCTAGAAGGGAACAGAAATCACCCAGGTGGTGCACACAGGAGGGGCATGTGTCAAAGTCAGGAAGGGACTATCCCCTGAACAGAAGAGCATGGAGAGATTTGAGTGAATGTATTCATGTTAGTTCTGAGTGTTTCTTAACATCAGCTAGGAGAGCGAATTCGCTGATACTGTCATCTCTCACACCTTCACCTCATTGTGTACTTGTATCTCCTTCAGTCTCTGCCCAGATATTTCTGCCCTGCAAAAGAGAAGCTCCCCTATGAACCCAGAGGAGAGCCTCAGTATTTTATATTTTTATAATTTTAATGTGCAAAGAAGCTTTAGGAAGTGTATCTATCAGTTTTGCTACATCCCCCTGAACCATAGTGGCTTATAATAATTAAAATTTATTTTCCATTCATGCTTCATGATGCCTGCAGGTCTGCAGTGGCTCTACTTCAAACTGTAAGTTGACTATGGGTTAGTTCCACAGGTCTTCTTCATCTGTGACTACTGTGGAAGGAGCAGCCCCTTTGTGCAATGTGCTGTTATGGCAGAAGTCAGGAGTACAAAACCAATCTCAGGTGTGCAGTCACCTTAGACTCTGAAGGGATGTGACTCACACTCCATTTGCCAAAGTAATTCAGTGGGTCAAACCTGACAATAGAGTAGAGAAATTTACTAGCCCTACAGGAAGGGGTGGCAAGGGTGTGGATACATAATCCTTTCACAGAAGACTGAACTGAAATGCAAATTATCGCAGGGATTTTTCTAACCATGCTAATTTCAGGGCCCTTCTCCAGCTGTTTTAATTCAGTAGGTCACAGTAAGTAAAAACAGTAGTAGTCATAACTATTAAAAAATGACCAGCATTATTGTTTGCTTTTTATGAGCCAAAGAGTGGGTTAAGTGCTAAAATGTGTAATGTTGTTTAATCTTACAACCACTCTGTGAGATAAGAATTCCTATGATCTCCATTTTACAGGTGAGGAAACAGAAGCTCAGAGAGGTTCAAAAATTTCCCCAGGTCACACAGCAAGTAAATGGGGGAGCAGGTCTATGACCCCAGGGAGTATAACTCCTGATCTCCAAATCTTTTTCAGTTTCAAATCTGCCAGTGTCTCTCCTGCCTCAGGGCCTTTTTCTTCTGTTTCCCTCAACATGAATAACTTTTCTTCCCATTAATTCACTTCATTTCTCAAGTTTCAGTGGAAATGTCACTTCCTCAGAGAGGGTGCCTGACCTTGGCCTCTTACCGACCCACTTTGCGGCTCTCCTAGATTTTCTTAGCCTCATCTGACCTTGTGTGCTATGGTGGCTTCCTCATGCAGAGGCTAACTTCCTGTGCATCACCCCGTCTCCTGACACCCCTGGCTGTCTCATCCCTCCTCAGGGAAGACAGGAGAGGGCAAGAAGCCAACAGGTACATCTCTCTCCTTTCCTTCCCCTAGATGGGCTCTCCAAGTCAAGATTGTCCCAGATGGCTCATCTACCTGAGCCATATTTTCTTGCAAGGCTGGAGCCCTCTTGGTAAAACACCACCTTGTGACTGTTTTCCCTCAGTCTTTTCCTCACTTCCCCTTTGCCTTTTCTCTCTGTCCTAGACTGCCCCTCCTAAGAAAGCCTTAGCAAATCAGCTGTACTGTAAGCTCTGCTGTCTTGGGAACCCAACCTCAGGGAACCACATCCTTCTCACTCAAATGTGACCCTTTTCTCCTTCTCCTGTACCATCTACTTTTTCACAGCTTTTTCTTGAACAACTGGTAATCATAAATAATATACACATTGGTATGGTTATCTGTTTAATAACAGTCTCTCTCCATCCACCATAAGCTCTGTAAGGCAAAGATTGTATGATGTTGTTTACCACTGTGCTGCCTACGCTCTGCCCATGCCCAAGCACATAGTAGTTGATCAACGAATAGTCACAAATGAATACTTGTGCCTGGGCTTGAGTCCTAGTTTTCTTTGTTATTGCTTTTGGCAAATTACTCAAGGTCTAAGCTTCATTTTCCTTCCTTTTTTGGAAAAGTGGGACTGGGTACCTACTTCAGAGCTCCTGTGACCTAAATGTGGTGATAAATAGTTCAATAACTGAAAAATAATTATTGATAAAATTATTATTATACTAGACCAGCAGCCAGCAATCTTTTCATGTAAAGAGCCAGATAGTTAATATTTTAGGCTTTTTTAGAACAAATGATCTCTGTCACAAAGACTAATTCTGCCATTGTAATGTGAAAACAGCCATAGGCAGCATGTAAACAAATGGGTGTAGCTGTGTCCCAATAAAACTTTATTTACAAAAACAGGTGGTGGGCCAGATTTGGCCATCAGGTCATAGTTTTCTGACCTCTGAGTTATATGGTCTGAGCAGTGTGACTCTAAGAGGCTGTGGTAAGCCACATCAATGGATTGCAAATCTTCTTGAACTTTCTTCTAGTGAAAACTTTTCCCTTCATTTCTTTCCAGTGTTAAAGATGAACAGTTTTTTTTTCCCCTGTCAATGACAGCATACTTCCAGGGAAATCTGTGTTCTCTAAGTTTGTGTTTGTTTATAATGTTTCTCTAATAAGTGTGAATGGTGAGAGCCTTCCCCCTTATTCTCACTCCCTGTTTCCCAGTAACAGTATATCTTCTTTACACACCTCCAAAGATAGTCTGTGGTGAGAATACTTGGAGTTTGGGAGACTGGAACATTGCTATCTTTCTAGAACGACCTTAGTGATAGGGCAAATCTATCTAGAATAAGTGATTTCCTGGAAAATATATTAGAGATGGTCTAGTGTTTTGTTTTGTTTTTAGTTTTGCCAAGTCTTCAGAGGAGAGCAGATTTTTAAAGATATTGGGGCTAAGAGAACAAGACGAGTGTACTTTAGAGAAAACATTAGATTTTTTAGTCTTTACTATGTGTCAGGTATGTGCACAGGGGGCCAGGACACCTTTGTTGATGGTTCATCCAGAAGTACATGGAATATGGTTCCTCACAGAAAAATTTAGACATTATTAACAGAATAAGAGGGAAGGGATACTAGGATTTCAAAACTGCAGCTGATTGGGGTAAATTTGAGGTGGTTGCCTCATCTTATCCTGTGAGCATCAGCTTGCCTCTCTTGTGTTCATGAAAAAAGATACTGTGGAGGGCATCTTGCCTATTGCCTGGTGCAAAATAGAGCTGGAGTAAATGGATGCTATAGGTTTCATCTTTCTTTATTGTAATTATTAATAAAACATGACACTCCATAAATTCTAACAAGGGTTAAGCCTGTCTGAGTTAATCACATGCTTGCTGGATTCTGATGCATGGCACTTTTTGATGTGACATCAAAGAGCTATGCTCTGCACATGTTTCTGTTCTTCCCTCTTTAAAGTTTTAGCCATGACTCTCCTCATGGTCACAATATAGCTGCCTCTGCTCTAAGCCTCATGTCCTCTCAGGACCTCATTTCAGACATGAAGGAATGGAGCAGGCAACAAAAAAGGCCTCTTCTTCATGTACTTACTGTATATCGGGGAGGGAAATCTTTCTAAGAATTACCCCTGCAAACCTCTTCTTATGTGCCATTGACCAGGGGACCAGAGTGTGTCACATGTCCAGCCCTGAACCAATTGCTGGCAAAGGGGGTGTGGTAACTATGATTGGCTGAGAAGAATCATGATTTAGCCACGGTGGCTGGAATAAGAAAAGAGGGGGCATGGCCATTGTAGGGTGTATGTACCTCCTTTGTCATCTCTATTTTCTTCTAGTGAATAGAGAACATGTCTGTTTGGTTTACCAGTTCCTAAACTAGTGTTTGATCTAAAATAGACACTTAATATGCAGTTGACCTGTGAACAACACTAGTTTGAACTGCAAAGGGTGACTTATACATGAATCTTTTTCAATAAATATATTGGAAAACTTTTTGGAGATTTGGGATAATTTGAAAAACGTTTTCTCTAGCTTACTTTGTTGTAATATAGTATGTAATACATTAACACACAAAATATGTTCTAATCACCTTTATGATATCTGTAAGGTTTCTGGCCAGCAGTAGGCGACTAGTGAAAGTTTTGGAGAGAGAAGTTGTACCTGGATTTTCAATTGCACAGGGGGTCTGCACCCCTAACCCTGACTTGTGCAAGAGCCAACTGTCTATTTCTTAGAGAATGAATAAAGTCTAATGAATGAGTGATTAGAATGTCCTTCCCCCTGCCTTTTTTCTCATTTACTTTTTTGGTTTCCTTATTTCTCTGAGTGTGGTATAGGTAAATCCTGGAGCTATTCTTCCTATCTGAATATGACTCTTTTTAAGTTGGAAACATGGTAAGAAATGAATAGGGCACAACAGACTGTCCATGTTTAGCCTTTAGTGTGGTTTGATCAGTGTGGTCAAGGAGAGGACAGGGTAGGTGAGGCTGTGGACTATAAACACAACCATGCCCACAGCTGTGCTCAGCAAGGTTGGAATTCAAGGTAGCTTGTTCCCTCTAATCCTCTCTCTGGGCAGTTTTCTTTGGCTTTTCAAGCTTCTCTGTTAGGATGTCAACAAAGTAATAGGGATCTGCAGAAAATATGGTTTGAAATGCACCAAGCACTTTGGAAGCATTTGTTATCAAGCATTTAATGAGATAATTATAAACCTCTTCTACTTAGCTCATAGCTCAAAAGGTCTAAAAATGTTTCTGGGTATCACTTTGTTAGTCTAGTATGAAAAAAGCACTGGAAAGTATTTCTTTAAATAAGTGATTATCTTGGATTATTTATGATTTCAGTCTTGTTTACCTCCATTGTTGGGTCAAAATGGGGATTTTGATTCTCAATTCTGAAGTATCCCTGGAAAGGAGATAGAATGACAGAGTGGTTATCTAATCTGGGTTGAATCTGGTCTCTATCACTTATTAGCTGTGACATACCTGATAAGGTGCTTAATATATCCAAGCCTCAATTTTCTCATCTGCAAAATGGGGCAATAATTGAGTGTCTGTGGTAAAGTAAGGGTGTAATAAATGCTCTCTGTAGTTGCTTTTACAAACATGGTATTGTCTTTGGTTGGCCATTGAAATGATAACTTTTTACAAAGACAGCAGTAGTTGTCATCTTTGAACAATGGATGACATCATCTGGGAAACCTCTATGTCAGTCAATAGATGTAAGGCACTGTCTGTATTCTTGGCATAGTGTTGGGGCACTGGGATTATATTCAGAACCTGATGGGGCCTCACATTGCTGAAAATGACTCTGACCAGTCAATTAAGGGTAGTTAAAAATACCCATAAAATGAACATTTATTTTGCAAAAATGAGGTTCTTTGGAATGAACTGACTGATCATGTCATGTAAAATGGTCATTTCAGATAGACTGAATTAATTCTGCCCTGCGGTTGGGTGTGGAACATGGAGTATGTGACACGGTAGCATGGAGGACAAGGACAGCCAGGAGCTGGGCACCATCGGTCTTCACGCCCACTAGTATATTGTTGCGTCCGGCAAGCCGGTCTCCTCGCCAGTTTGGCCACCTGATCTTGAAAGGGAGCATTTAAATTCTGTCCATATCAGTTAGCTGGTTATTGCAGAGTAAAAGATGAAGCGATTCTGTTCTGGTAATGATTATGACAGTTACTCACTGTAGTCTGAGAAGAGTTCTTTCAGGCACTGGAAATTCCTTGGGTCAAGGAGTATGAGAAAGATTGCTCTTCTACGATCAGGTCTTTCCAGCTTTCTTGATAAAATCCAAACTAAATGTAGAAAGAGATATTTAAAAAGATATTTATCACTTGATCACCTGGAAATCTCAATGGACCGATGTGGAAATTTGGGTCCTGTGAGAAGCACCCTAAGACAGCATTAGACGCCCAAGAGAGTCATTGGAGGAAACACCTGAAGAAAAAGAGGGAGGAAGTAGGAGGAGGCAGGAAAAGCCTTCAGACCCCCATGCAGGTCTCACACCTGTGAAAGGTGGAGGGGCGTGTGGTGGAAGAAAGAGGAGTAAGTAGAAAGATGCTGAGACTGGAGTGCAATTCTAAAATCTAGTATTTAGGAGTCCTTGAGCCAAAACTGCCCACAAGAGCATTTCTGTGTCTACAGAAATGAGCCTGGACTAGTACCCATGCCACGCTGAGTCACTGGCAGGGAGCAGCCTGTGGGAGGTGAGCCTTGGCACGAGCACAGAAGTGGGTGCCGCAGCTGGGCGTTCAGTCAGCTATGCTTCTCATCACAGGAGACCTGAACAGTATGTTTTCAAGGCCACCTAGCAAATTCTCAGAGGTTTCCTCTTTGAAACATAGATCATACAGACTTTGAAAAACAAATACTTGTGATAGTATAGGTTCTGTACCTCAAACCAACGTTCCATTCCCTCCTTGACTTTCACTTCCTCTCTGTTTTAGCTAGACCAATCATGTTGAAAACCCCACCCAGGTTTGTAGAGTTCCTCATTTGACAATCCAAAAAAATCTGTATATGAATAAGCCTTATGGGCTTTCTTTGTTTTACCTTCTCAATGAGTTATGATGAACACTCTTGAGTTTCATGTTTTTCCCTGTTTTACCCATCATCCCTTTGGATGGGGAAGGTCACTGAGGTCAGTTTGAGACTCTGCCTTCAAGTCTGACCAGGATGGATGCACTTATCCAAAGGGTTTGGAGAAGAAGCAGAATATCCAAAAAGATATATGACAGAGAGAAAAAATTCTGAGAAGTTTAGTTCACAGATGATGAGAGGGAAACATAAGAGGTGTCTGTAGGGTTTGCCGAGCATATTACATTCCTGAAACTTGACATTATTATGGAGTACTGCTTGTGTAGTCACTGAGGATCTGCACTGGTTTTTGGCATTCTAGAGACACAAAAAATGGTTTGATATAAGATGTTTGAATAGTGGTTGGGTTCTTTCAACAGAAAATAGGTTACTTTGCCCTCTGAAAATTAAGTTGTGTTGTTGGGCATTGTGGCAGAGACTGGCCAGATGCCCCCAAACCTCCTCCTCTTCCTTCTGAGCGTACAACTGGATGAGATTTCCTGCCTCCTTTATAGTCAGGTGTGGTCATGGCACTGAGTTATAGCCAATAGCAGGTGGGCAGAAATGGTGAATGCCACTTCCAGATCTGCTGGTCTCTGCCAGGAAATTCTCATGTTCTGTCCCATCCTTGGCCTCCTGCGTGGATACAGAGGGTCCAGTGGAAACTCCAAGGCCCTAGAGGATGGCAGAGCCACTAAATGAATGACTCAGCATCCCTAAATAACTGTGAGGGGCAAAATTCTCTGCTGACCCACACTGGGCTGGAAATTGAGTCGAAATAAGCATTTATTGAGTGAAGGTACTGAGTTTTTGAATAAGTCAAGACAGTTGTCCTAACCAGACAAAACACAGAGTGTGTGGGACTGCTTTTGATGAAGAATCATGCCAAAGGAAAGGAAACATGGGAGGAAGGTCAGTGAATTCAATTTGACAAACACTTCTTGAATGACGTCTTGGATCAAGTACTGGGCTGGGTCTTGAAACTATAGGGATGAGTAAGACGTGTCTGCTGCCCTCCAGGGTGCATTGCTATAGACGTGGGCTTATGGTACAGTGTGACAAGGTGACAGTAATTTGTGCAACATACAGAGGAGGCTGGGAGGCAGGAAGATGAACTCTCCTGGGGATGGGGTGTGAGTGACATTCCAGTGCTTCTCAGAGGTGGTACCTGGCCTGGGCTTTGAATAATCCAGGTGATTTACAAGGTGGGTAAGGACCCAAGCAGCCATGCAGAGAGCATTTCCAGGGAAAAGAGAAGAAGAGAGAAGAGCAGGCATGAGACTCATACCAGTTCACCATTCCTTATTTGCAACCCTAAAATCTAATCAGCTCTGAAGAACAAAATTTTGTAACTCATGTTGATTAAAAACTGAGCTGAAAACCTTTTTTGGGAGTAACACCTGCCCTGAACTGACATGAAGCTAGCTGTACCCTCTGTTTATCCTGTTTAGTGCGGATAGTCACATACTTCAAGAGCAGAAATATTAATGTGTTTGATTATAGAGTACTCTCTAGTTCCTGTTGGGGTATTTCAAAATTTCCCTATACACACTATATTACCTTTCTAAAATCTAAAAAATAGTGTTTAGAACTGTATTAAACAGTTGCCTTTGCAGGGTAGTTATGATTCACAGAGGGCTTCTGCTCATTTCAGATGGGCTGCTGCTTTCTGCAGGGCAACTTGAGGCATACGGCAAATTCCCAGTCCTCCAACTTCACCTTACACCAGCCCCATCTCTCCTGCTCAGCCCCATGGGCTTCTGTATTTTGTAAATAAGCCTAGGCTATGGCACATCTCAGGACCTCTACACTAGCTGGTCCCTCTACTTGGAAAGCTCTCCTCCTGGTTCATGACAGCTGTCTCGCTCTCAGCCTTTATGTCTCAGTGGAATGTCTACTCCTCAGAGAGCCCTGCCCTAACTTTATACCTAATGGTGGCTCCTCCCAGGTACTTTCATCATAGCAGATCATCTGTTCTCATCATAGCACTTATCAAAGTCTGTAATTATTTTGTTTATTTGCTTATTGTGCATCTCCCATTTGTCCATCTCCGTAATGTCCAAGATGACAGGAGCCCTGCCTGCTTTTCACAGCTGTGTTCCTGATGCCTGGTATATAGTATTTGTGGAATAATGGATGACCATATCAATGAACAGGCTGTAAATCTCAAATCCCTTCCAGTCTGTGAGCTCCTTGATGTCAGGGTCTTTGTCTTAGGATGATGACTTATAATGGAAAGACCATAGATTTTGTTTTATGATTAGACATAAATTAACTGTGTGACCTTGCACCACCTGTCTGAGCTCAGGTTTTCCTTTTCATCTAATGAGGTAGATATTATTATTGACCTCTTGATCTTGGACTTCCTGGGCTCCAGAATTGTGGGAAATGAGTTTCTGTTGTTTAAGCCATTGGGTCTGTGGTGTTCTGTTATAGCAGCCTGAACTGTGCTATAGTAGAAAGCACTGCAGACAACAGATGATAGGTACATGAATGGTTATGGCTGTATGCCAACCAAATTTATTTCAGGGACACCAAAATTTGAGTTCTTATCATTTACATGTGTCAGGAAACATTGCTATAGTTTTGATTTTTTTCTCTCAATCATTTAAAAATGTAAAAATCATTCTTAGCTTTCTGGCCATACAAAGGCAAGTGGCATGGTAGATTTGGTCCAGGAGCCATGGTCGCTGACCGCTGATATGGAGCATAGAGTGACACAGTCCAAAGGTTAGCTGCTATTATTGTTATTCACTTATCAGATGGGAAAATTGGAGACTAGAGAATTCATACCAGATTCTGGGCAAGAAGCTCCTGCCTTATGAATCTTCATCAGGTGTTCTGCCCCAAAAGGAAGAGGGAACAACAATTTAAGGTACTGACTCTGAGTCCATTCTTCACCTCGGGTTTCTCCCCACCGATCAGCTGTCTTTTCATAGTATTTTTAGAAGTCTCAATATGGCAGCCAGAGGAAAGCAGAATATCCAAAACACAAGAAAAAGAGAACTATTAAGCTAAAAGGGAACATCTTCTTCAGTGAACACTAGTTATCTACTTTGGGGTTGGTCACTCATTCCAGGACAGAAATGAAAATTTACACAAAGACACATGGACATGGAGAGTTAAATCAAAAAAGAAAAAAAAATTGCTTTGAATTTTTTACTTTAACGCACACTTTTGAATTTAATGGTCTGTGGCTTGTTCCTTCCCCTCAGTTCAGCAAGCATTCTAGGACCCTTCCTTCCCCGCTTCCTGGGGAACAATGGATGTTTTACATAAAAGTAGGTAAAGCGCTGTGTGAATAAAATGCATAAATATGATGTGCCTAGAAACAGTACTTAATTTGAAGCTGCCTCCTCCCGTTAGCTTGAGGGAATGCACATCCTACATTTGTGTGTTGCCTTCATTTTTTTGAAGGCTTCTGTGTACAGTGAACTCATTTGTTTTTTGCAGGTTTTTTAATTGTAAAAAAGGTGTTCGCATGCTGTGCAAATTTACCATTTCTTCTTCCACCCCAGGGCAAATCCAAAGAAACTGTACAGTCAGTGAATCACAGTGAGCTTTCCCTGAGCTGGTGGTCTGCCCCCTTCTAGCCTCTTATTCATGCCACATCCAGGGTCATCTTTCAGTAACCCACATGCTCAGCATCCTTGGGTGACTCTCCTCAATGGCCATGGGATAAAGCTCTAGTCCCCTCACATGGCAGGCAGGTGTCTCTACCGTCTGAAGCTTTCTCTACCCTTCAGTTATGTCTCTTCTCCCCTGTGGGCTCTGCATTCACGTCACTCTGCAGTTTATGGGAGAATCAATGCTTGTATCGTTATGTCCTCACTCATACTGTTCCCTTACAATTGGATGGTTTCTACCCAAGAATCAGCCTACCTTGGGTGCAGACTAGTGAGAACAAAGGAATTTGAGGAAATTCTATAGCCTCTTAGTTTTCCCTCACTCCTTCCAAACACCAGCTTCATCTATTCTTTTGAAGAATGAGAAACCCCAGAGTGGGAGTGAGTCCCAGTCCATGCTACAGCCTCAGATGTGCTGATCATCCTCTATGTACTGGGTTCTGGGAATACAGAAGAATGAATCATTCTTCGATGAACTTGCAGCTAGCTGGGAAGATAAGGCCAGTCCCTGAACTCTCAGAACACCAGGCAGGAAGTTACAAGAAGAATATGTATAAATAGAGAATTCCATATAAAGCTCACAGGAGGAAGAAACTATATTGAGTTGGAGCCATCAGAACAGACATTTTGGAGCATTTGCTATGTGACTTGGGCCTTGAAAATGAGAAGCATTTGAATAAGTGCAGATGGTTTGGAAAGCAGGAGAGTATTGGTGCCAGAGTTCATTCTGTGCAAAGGCAAGGAGTCAGGAGAAACCTGTGATTTAACAGAGATGGAAGAGACTCAGCAAGAGCAAGGAGGGACTGAAGAAGTAAAAGGTGGAAAGATGGACCAGAGCCCCGTGATGGAGGAGGCAAAGGTATTAGCTGATAACTAACCTGCAGATCCTCAGCCACAAAGCCAGCCACAGACTCAGAAAGCTACTCATCTGCTTCAAGTTGGGAAAAGAGGTTGCCTGATGGCAGTGCCCCAGAACTTAATCAGAACACTGCCTGTCTGCTTTCAGACAACCAGCAAGGGGATGTCAATGCCTTAGAGCTGTGTTAGAGTACTTTTGTTTATTCTGGCCGTCTTTTCCTGAGTTTATTAGACATGTGCCCTGAAATGAGGTTGGTGACCACTTGCCGATAAGAACTTAATACTGAGAAGAAAAAGCCAGAGGAATCAGGTTATTCTGCATATGTATGTATTTACTTTCTTAGAGAGAAGTCAAAGGATTTTGCCAACATCTTCTCTAAGCTTCAGTGCTCCAAGGTGGCTTTTTGAAGGAGGAGATTAAAGATACAGGGGCCGTAAAATAAAACTCTATATGAGAATGAAGGTAATCAGGGAAGTACCTTTATTTGGATGTTTTCCATGTAAGGCAATACTTGGTTGGCCAGAGATGGACCTTAACTCCTGGGCTGATTGAATCCTGATTAGATCTTGAGTTCCACCATCTATCACTGCTCTTCTCAAATTAAAAGTGGATTACTTCTTGTTTCTATTCAACAAACATTTTCTGGGTCCCTACTAGGCATTAAGATCTGTGCTATGTGCTAAAGTAAGGGTTGTAGGTGGAGGCACAAAATGAAATCAAAATGGTCCTTCTTCTCGAGAGCTATGCAGTCTAATGGGATAGACACGTTAAATACAGTGTAATGTGTTAAGGGATCAGATGGCAGTAAGCACAGGGTTCTATGGAAGCACGAAGGAGGAACACCTCCTCAGTCCAGGATAAGGGTGTTGGGAGGACCAGGGAGGTGCCTAAAGGAACTGACACCTCAGTGTCTTCTCTACTGTTGGTCCAGCTCTAAAATTACAGCCTCTAATGCTGGCACACAGCACCTATCAAATTTAATTGTCATCATTTGCTCAATTACCTGATCTGTTGTGAGCTTCAAAGAACAAATACTGTTTCTATTTTGCTCATTATGTGTCCCTACCATATAACAGTACCTGACAAATATGAGTTGTGTGTTAAAGAAGAAAATGTTAGCACATGAATTTCACCTCTCTCTCCAAGTGCTAAGGGGAATTCTGTTGCAATAGTTAATGACTTCGTGTTGCATTCCTAACTCTGGGTCAAGTCTAGAGGGAAACGACAACATAAGGAAAAGCATGTTAGACTGGGCAAAACATCAGACATCAGCTGATTCTATGCCTCACTTCCTCTGATAGAAAATTGAAGTTCAGAGAAGTTACATTGTAACTGTCATAACAAGGTAACCCAGGTAATCAGTAGCAGAGCAGGTCTAAAAACCAGGTATCCTGATTTCTGGACCTCCGATCCTTCCTGTGAGTTATGGGTATTCATCTACCAGTTTTACGTATGGAAGGAGAAGTGCAAAGGATTAAGAGAAGGAATCTTTTTTTTTTTTTTTTTTGCTAATACATAGAATACTTCCGAATTCTGAAGGAGTTGCATCCTGCAAGTAGGGTTTTGTTTAGCAGAATATTTGATGTGAAAGGATTATGTTCTACAAAAAAACAAAAAATATAAGGCATGCTTTCTTCCATGATAAGTAATTGTTTCTGACTGGAGTGCCTTCCACTTTATAAAAAAGCCCATCAACAACAATAAACCTTTTCCCTGCTTTCATCTGATATCTCAGTGAGGCCCCAGAGGGAAATGTTCGGAACAAATGCCTGTTCAAGCTGTAATATTCCCTTGAAAAGTGAAGCTTGAAATCCTTTAGGGATCCCAGTGTTCTTTCAAAACTGATTTTGACCCTGTAGAACTACATCCTAACTAACTCCATGCCAAAATATATTGTGACTAGTGGTTGGATAGTTTAAAGAACATTTTTTAAAGTATCAAGAGCAAAAAGAAATGGTTCATGTCCTGGAACCTGGGAATTATCTTTATAGAGAATTTTCTAAAGTGGAGAGAGGAAGAAATTATGAAAGTAAAGGGTGAATTGGAGGGTTTGACATACTGTCCCAATAGAAACCATTAAACAACAAAAAAAAGTACCAGGGAAAAACAAAATATAATCACTTTTTATCATATTACCAATAACAAGAATTCATGATTTCTAACATTTATTAAGTACTGACCATGTGCCGGGCACTGCTGGAAGCCCTTAAGGAGTGAACACATCCATCTTCACAACAATCCCGTGAGGAAGTAGAATTAATACCCTCATTTTAAAAAGAGTAAAACGAGAAATGGAAAACTATGTAACTTGCTTGAAGTTATATTCTAGGAAGTGGTAGGGTTTGCATTCAAATATGTAGTCTCGTTTCAGAGCCCATACTTTTTATTTTTTTTATGTTAAAAATGTAAATGCTAAAGACACATACATCCTGTGGGCATACCTCTTGATCTGCAAATTCCACTTACGTGAATTAACAGACGCATACAAATATTTATGTACAAGGATGTTTATCAAGCCATTACTTCCGATAATGGAAATCAGAGACAATCCAAATACTGAACCATCAGGGATATATTAAGTGCTCAGTTAAAAGTGGAATAGAGGCAGCAAAGTACAAAGAAGAAAATGAAATCACTCATAGTCCCTACATGCTAAAATAACCATGAAGAAATTGCTGACAAATCTTTCCAGCTTTTTTTTTTTTTACATTTTATTTCTGATACAAAATGGGATTATACTAGATGCGTTGCTTTTTGGTCTTACTTTTCTATGTAGATTAATATTATAAATCATTTTTCAAGCCATGAGTTATTTTTCTACCATTTATTTTAATGACTTCTTGGTATTCATCTTACACATATCATGGTTTGGCACACCTTTCATTGCTGGATCTGTGCATTTTTAGCCATTATTCTGTGATGCCTCAATGGATGGTAACCCATCAGTCATAGAAAGTAGTCCAGAATCTCTAACTCAGAGCTCAAGACCTTACATGATCTGCCCTATCTATTCCAGCTTAATCTCCCTGTGTTTTGCTTCATTAATCCTGAGTTATAGCCAAATAGAGTCCCTTGTTGTAGAAGTGTTACTGGACCTCTGTTATAGCACCCACACAATTCCTCTCATTGTATCTATTAATCTATCTAATGATCTAGCTGTATTCCACTAGATCAGAAACTTCATGCAAGCGGAGTTTCTGCTAGAATAAACTTCTGAAACCCACATGGCAAAATTGTGTCTTGCATTTAGTAGATGCTTAATAGATGTTTATGGAATGCATGAAGGCAATACAGTATTATTTTTAACAATGTACGGTTGTAAATAATTCAAATATCTATCAATAGGGAGCAAGTTGAATAAATTTATGACACATCTACTAAAGAATTTCGAACAATAATTCAAAGGAAAAACATAAGAGAAAATGTCTGGAAACAATGTTAGCAAAAATAATCAGAACATGTATACCAGAACTTGAGCCATTTTAAATTGCAAGTATTGTGGGAAGGACTTTTGGAGATGTGTGAGGGGTAGGTGTTCTGTTTGGATGGACGCAGTAGGTGAAATTTTTCCTTTCCTAACTTCCTGTAATATTTTAAAAAAGAGATAGTAGATAAATTACATTTGTCAAGATATTTACAGCTTTGAGATGATTTTACTGGATAATGGAACATGAACCATAAGCTTTTTCTTATTTATTTATTTATTTTGGTATCATTAATGTACAATCACTTGAACAACATTATGGTTACTAGACCCCCTATTATCAAGTCCCCCCACATACCCCACTACAGTCACTGTCCATCAGCATAGTAAGATGGTATAGAATCATTACTTGTCTTCTCTATAAATACTGCCTTTCCTGTGTCCCCCGCTGCTGCATTATGTATGCTAATCATAATGCCCTTTTCCCCCCTTATCCCTCCCTTCCCACCCATCCTCCCCAGTCCCTATCCCTTTGGTAACTATTAGTCCATTCTTGGATTCTGTGAGTCTGCTGCTGTTTTGTTCCTTCAGTTTTTCCTTTGTTCTTATACTCCACAGATGAGTGAAATCATTTGGTACTTGTCTTTCTCCGCCTGGCTTATTTCACTGAGCATTAATATCCTCTAGCTCCATTCATGTTGTTACAAATGGTAGGATTTGTTTTCTTCTTATGGCTGAATAATATTCCATTCTGTTTTTGTACCACATCTTCTTTATCCATTCATCTACTGATGGACACTTAGGTTGCTTCCATTTCTTGGCTATTGTAAATAGTGCTGTGATAAACCTAGGGGTGCATATGTCTTTTTCAAACTGCGCTGCTGCATTCTTAGGGTAAATTCCTAGGAGTGGAATTCCTGGGTCAAATGGTATTTCTATTTTGAGTTTTTTGAGGAACCTCCATATTGCTTTCCACAATGGTTGAACTAATTTACATTCCCACCAGCAGTGTAGGAGGTTTCCCCTTTCTCCACATCTGTGCTAACATTTGTTGTTGTTTGTCTTTTGGATGTGGGCCATCCTAACTGGTGTGAGGTGATATCTCATTGTGGTTTTAATTTGCATTTCTCTGATGATTAGTGATGTGGAGCATCTTTTCATGTGCCTGTTGGCCATCTGAATTTCTTCTTTGGAGAAGTGTCTGTTGAGCTCCTCTGCCCATTTTTTAATTGGCTTATTTACTTTTTGTTTGTTGAGGTGTGTGAACTCTTTATATATTTTGGATGTCAACCCCTTATCGGATATGTCATTTATGAATATATTCTCCCATACTGTTGGATGTCTTTTTGTTCTACTGATGGTGTCCTTTACTGTACAGAAGGTTTTTCATTTGATATAGTCCCACTTGTTCATTTTTGCTTTTGTTTCCCTTGCCTGGGGAGATATGTTCATGAAGAAGTTGCTTGTGTTTATGTCTAAGAGATTTTTGCCTATATTTTTTTCTAAGAGTTTTATGGTTTCCTGACTTACATTCAGGTCTTTGATCCATTTTGAGTTTACATTTTTTTATGGGGTTAGACAGTAATCCAGTTTCATTCTCTTACATGTAGCTGTCCAGTTTGCCAACACCAGCCATTGAAGAGGCTGTCATTTCCCCATTGTATATCCATGGCTCCTTTATCGTATACTAATTGACCATATATGCTTGGGTTTATATCTGGCCTCTCTTTTCTGTTCCACTGGTCTATGGGTCTGTTCTTGTGCCAGTACCAAATTGTCTTGATTACTGTGGCTTTGTAATAGAGCCTGAAGTCAGGGAGCATAATCCCCTGTTTTATTCTTCCTTCTCAGGATAGCTTTGGCTCTTTGGGGTCTTTTGTCATTCCATATGAATTTTAGAACTATTTGCTCTAGTTCACTGAAGAATGCTTTAGGTATTTTGATAGGGGATTGCATTGAATCTGTAGATTGCTTTAGGCAGGATGGCCATTTTGACAATATTAATTCTTCCTAGCCAAGAGCATGGAATGAATTTCCACTTATTAGTGTCCTCTTTAATTTCTCTTAAGAGTGTCTTGTAGTTTTCAGGGTATGGGTCCTTCACTTCCTTGGTTAGGTTTATTCCTAGGTATTTTATTCTTTTTGATGCGATTGTGAATGGAATTGTTTTCCTGATTTCTCTTTCTGCTAGTTCACCGTTAGTGTATAGGAATGCAACAGATTTCTGTGTATTAATTTTGTATCCCGCAACTTTGCTGAATTCAGATATTAGATCTAGTAGTTTTGGAGTGGATTCTTTAGGGTTTCATATGAACACTATCATGTCATCTGCAAACAGGGACAGTTTGACTTCTTCCTTACCAATCTGGATGCCCTTTATTTCTTTGTGTTGTCTGATTACCATGCTAGGACCTCCAGGACTATGTTGAATAAAAGTGGGGAGAGTGAGCATCCTTGTCTTGTTCCTGATCTTAAAGGAAAAGCTTTCAGTTTCTCACTGCTAAGTATAATGTTGTGGGTTTGTCATATATGGCCTTTATTATGTTGAGATACTTGCCCTCTATACCCATTTTGTTGAGAGTTTTATCATGAATGGATGTTAAATTTTGTCCAGTGCTTTTTCAGCATCTATGGAGATGATGATGTGGTTTTTGTCCTTCTTTTTGTTGATGTGGTGGATGATGTTGATGGATTTTCGAATGTTGTACCATCCTTGCATCCCTGGGATGAATCCCACTTGATCACAATGGATGATCTTTTTGATGTATTTTTGAATTCGGTTTGCTAATACTTTGTTGAGTATTTTTGTATGTATGCTCATCAGGGATATTGGTCTGTAATTTTCTTTTTTTTGTGGTGTCTTTGCCTGGTTTTGGTATTAGAGTGATGTGGGTCTCGTAGAATGAGTTTGGGAGTACTCCTTCCTCTTCTACTTTTTGGAAAACTTTAAGGAGGATGGGTATTAGGTCTTCAGTAAATGTTTGATAAAATTCAGCAGTGAAACCATCTGGTCCAGGTGTTTTGTTCTTAGGTAGTTTTTTTATTGTGAATTCAATTTGTTTGCTGGTAATTGGTGTATTCAGATTTTCTGTTTCTTTCTGGGTCAGCCTTGGAAGGTTGTGTTTTTCTAAAAAGTTGTCCATTTCTTCTGGGTTATACAGTTTGTTACCATATAATTTTTCATAGTATTTTCTCATAATTCTTTGTATTTTTGTGGTGTCCGTAGTGATTTTTCCTTTCTCATTTCTGATTCTGTTTATGTATGTGTGTAGACTCTCTTTTTTTCTTGATAGGTCTGGCTAAGGGTTTATCTATTTTGTTTATTTTCTCAAAGAACCAGCTCCTGCTTTCATTGATTCTTTCTATTGTTTTATTCTTCTCCATTTTATTTATTTCTGCTTTAATCTTTTTTATGTCCCTCCTTCTACTGACTTTGGCCCTCATTTGTTCTTCCTTTTCTAGTTTCATTAATTGTGAGTTTAGACTGTTCATTTGGGATTGTTCTTTTTTCCTTAGGTAGGCCTGTATTGCAATATATTCCCTCTTAGCATAGCCTTTGCTGCATCCCACAGATTTTGCAGTGTTGAATCATTGTTGTCATTTGTTTTCATATATTGCTTGATCTCTGTTTTTATTTGGTCATTGATCCATTGATTATTTAGGAGCATGTTATTAAGCCTCCATGTGTTTGTGGGCTTTTTTTTGTGTAATTTATTTCTAGTTTCATACCTTTGTGATCTGAGAAGCTGGTTGGTACAATTTCAGTCTTTTTGAATTTACTGAGGTTCTTTTTGTGGCCTAGTATATGATCTAATCTCGAAAATGTTCCATGTGCACTTGAGAAGTATGTGTATCCTGTTGCTTTTGGATGGAGTGTTCTGTAGATGTCCGTTAGTTTCATCTGTTCTAATATGTTGTTTAGTGCCTCTGCCTCTTTACTTATTTTCTGTCTGGTTGATCTGTCCTTTGGAGTGAGTGGTGTGCTGAAGTCTCCTCAAATGAATGCATTGCATTCTATTTCCCCCTTTAATTCTGTTAGTATTTGTTTCACATATGTAGATGATCCTGTGTTGGGTGCACAGATATTTATAATACTTATATCCTCTTGTTGGACTGACCCTTTTATCATTATGTAATGTCCTTGTTTGTCTCTTGTGACTTTATTTGTTTTGAAGTCTATTTTCTCTGATACAAATACTGCAACTCCTGCTTTTTTCTCACTATTTGTTTGCATGAAATATGTTTTTCCATCCCTTTACTTTCAGCCTGTGTATGTCTTTGGGTTTGAAGTGAGTCTCTTGTAGGCAGCATGTAGATGGGTCTTGTTGTTTTATCCATTCAGTAACTCTATGTCTTTATATTGGTGCATTCAGACCATTTACATTTAGGGTGATTATCGAAAGGTATGTACTCATTGCCATTGCAGGCTTTAGATTTGTAGTGACCAACGGTTCAAGGGTAATACTATCTAACAGTCTAATTTAACTCACTTTGTATGCTATTACAAACACAACCTAAAGATTCTTTTTTTTCTACTCCTTTTTCTTCCTCCTCCATTCTTTGTATGTTATGAATCATATTCTGTACTCTTCGTCTAGCCCTTGGGTGACTTCTATTTAGCCTTAGGAATACTTCCATCTATAGGAGTCCTTCCAAAATGCACTGTAGAGGTGGTTTGTGGGAGGTAAATTCTATCAGCTTTTGCTTATCTGAAATTTATTTAATCCCTCCTTCAAATTTAAATGATAACCTTGATGGGTAGAGTATTCTTGGCTCAAGGCCCTTCTGCTTCATCGCATTAAATATATCATGACACTCCCTTCTGGCCTGTAAGGTTTCTGTTGAGAAGTCTGATGGTAGCCTGATGGGTTTTCCTTTGTATGTGATCTTTTTTCTTTCTCTAGCTGCTTTTAAAAGTCTGTCTTTATCCTTGATCTTTGCCATTTTAATGATTATATGTCTTGATGTTGTCTTCCTTGGGTCCCTTGTGTTGGGAGATCTGTGCATCTCCATGGCTTGAGAGACTATCTCCTTCCCCAAATTGGGGAAGTTTTCAGCAATAACCTCCTCAATAACACTTTCTATCCCTTTTTCTCTCTTATTCTTCTTCTGGTACCCCAATGATGCAAATATTGTTCCGTTTGGATTGGTCACACAGTTCTCTCAATATTCTTTAATTTTTAGAGAATCTTTTTTCTCTCTGTGCCTCAGCTTCTTTGTATTCCTCTTCTCTAATTTCTATTCCATTTACCATCTCTTCTACTACATCTAATCTGCTTTTAAATCCCTCCATTGTATGTTTCATTTCAGATATAGAATTTCTTAATGATTGAATCTCTGACTTAAATTTGTTCCTGAGTTCTTGGGTATTTTTCTGTATCTCCATAATCATGTTTATAATTTTTATTTTGAACTCTCTTTCAGGAAGATTGGTGAGTTCAGTTTCATTTGGCCCTTTTTCTGGGGTTTATGAGATTTTGGTCTGAACCATGTTCTTTGACATTTCATATTTCTGTGTTGTGCCCACTAGTGCGAAGAAACTCCAGTCTCTGGAGCTGCTTAGCCCCTAGAGTGAGGTTGGGGGCTGTATGGGAGCAGAGCTGGTACCTGGGGGGAGGAAAGATCTCTTTCCTGATTCCCGTCTGCAGTGCCTGTCTCCAGTGTCAGAGCCAGTGCCCAAGCACACATGTGTAAGCCTCTGTGCTTTGCATGTCTAGCTGTTGTAGGATGGGCCTCCCTCTGGCTGGCCTGAGGCCAGCGCAGTGACTGCTGGTTTGGGGGCAGGTGCCTGCAGGCCAGTAGGAAGGCTAGGCAGGCTGTGGGTCACAGTGGGGGGCCTCAGCGCTGAGTAGGCAGCCAGGGGGATGGAGCGCCTGAAGCTCCTCAATGTTCCCAACCAGCTGGGCAGAGCATGCCCAGACAACCTTGTCCAGCTCTCCCTTCTGTGCAGCAAGCCCTGTTCAAACCCCGCCCCCTCAGCAGCCCTCTCGCTGCTAGGAAGCCTCTCAGAATCCCTGCCCTTCCTCTGACACAGAGCGGCTGGATGTGGATCCCGTCCTCCACCAATGACCAGAATGTCAGTTTCTAGGCCCTCCGCCCATCCAAGCTCCCCAAAATCCAGAGCACCACACAGTATAGGCTTCTGCTTGCAAAGAAGATCTCCAGGGCTAGGTGTCCAGCAGTCCCAGGCTTTCACTCCCTTCCGTGCTCCATTTCTCTTCCTCGTGCCGATGAGCTGGGGTCGGGGAAGGGCCTGAGTCCCGCTGGATTAAGGCTTTCATACATTACCCTGTTTCGTGAGGTCTGCTCTGTTTGTGAGGTCTGTATGCAGTCTGGTTCAGCCTTCTTTCTTCTTGCTGTTTTAGAGTTAGTTGTATTAATTAACTATATTTTTGTACTATTTGTGGTTTTGGGAGGAGTTCTCCATGTCACCTCTCACGCCGCCATCTTGCATCTCAACCCCATAAGCTTTTTCTTAAGGAGCTTAATTATAAATATTTTCTGTATTACTGAAAGTGCATTAAGCACTTCATGTGCTTCCTATTGTGTAATTCTCAAAACCATCGAGTAAAGTAGGTAGTAGCCCCCGGTTTAGAACATTGAGGCACAGAGATATTAGGCAGCCTGCTCAAGGTCACACAGCTGGGAAATGTCAGAATGCAACGTGGGGGGCTAGTTTGTTGGTCTCCAAAGCACACATGGGGTTTACCACCATGGAAGTACACACCAGATATATTAAGACTAGTTAGGACTCAAAAAAGAAAACATCAGCTCATTAAGTTAAAAAATCTAGATGGTGCTTTGGAGAGTCTTAAGGGTTTTTTTAGAACCAGTGCCTACACTCATGAAACACAATTGGGAGGCAATGTGTGCTAATTCCCTCATGACATTTTCTTCCACCTTTAGTCATCCAGTGACTTTCTGCTTATTCTGTAATACTCAGATGCCTCCTCGTTGGGAAACACTTCTCCATCTCTCCTTGGCCCATGTAAGTATCCCTACTTTGATTCTTAGGGTTTCTTGTTCAAATTTCCACTACACTTAGCATTACACTGTAATGTCTTCTGGAGTGTAAGCTTCTCCCTCTTGGGAAATGTCTTACAAACTTCTGTGTGTTTGTGTCCACCCGGAACAGTGGCCTCCACATATACATTTCTACTTTCCTTCAATGAGGCTTTTTGTTACCCCTTCACCACAAACGTTCTTGAGAAAACCCCCAAGCCTCATAATGTGGCATTGAAATTTACTGCTGCTAAATAAATATGTAAATATAATGGCTGTGGTTACCCAGTTGTTCCTGTGGAAGGCTTCCTTTCTTAAAAAGCAGGCAAACTTCGATTTGTCACATTTCTAAGGCATTCTATGTCACAAGTTCTTTGTGTCATATTTGTGTCACAGAATCAGGGTCATGATGCCTCCTTAGGTATTCTTTACCAGGTTCTCATCTTCTGTCTCCTGAAACCACTGTAAAGGGGAAGACAACATTCTGTTCAGACCTCCTTCAGGTGGGATGGGTAAGTCTTGTTGCTTTGGTGGAAGAATGATTTCCAGTTTCTTTCCTTAGGATTCAGAGACTATGATCCATTACCTAGGTCTCTGGTTTTCTCCCCCTCTCCTTTTTCCCTCTCCTTCCCACCCTTGCTGCATCTCTGGGATGACATGGTCCTTCATTTTAATTTTTTTTCTATTTGGGAGTGGCCTCCATTCTCCACTGGAGATATGACATTCAACTGCTTGTTCATGGCTCCAAACAGATATCAGCCTTTGAGTCTCCACGGTACCAAATTTACACCCTAGGACTTTCCAGTGAATGGACAATTAAGTCTCAATAGCTTACTGTAGGATTTCCAGGAAACAAAATCTGACCTATTTAGGGTCACATGTCTAATTCTGGCCTGGTAAGCTGAGGGCAACTTGGAGATGGCCACACGGCCCATGGCATGTGTTGATCTCAGAAAGGAGACTCTGAGTGACTGCTAAACTGATTCATAGGACGTATATAGCAATAATTCCTCCTTCCTGCTACTCCAGTCCTACCTAACATAATAGATATTCCTCATATTGATTCCCTTTTAGTCCTCCCTTCCCATTGTTTTGGCCCTCATATATTCTTGCTTAGATTGCCGGGAAAGTCTCTGATTTGGTCTTCTGGTTCTGATTGTGGCC
Source organism: Smutsia gigantea (assembly GCA_032199065.1). Classification (NCBI taxonomy): domain Eukaryota; kingdom Metazoa; phylum Chordata; class Mammalia; order Pholidota; family Manidae; genus Smutsia; species Smutsia gigantea. Next base: position 109,380 of record JAVSCE010017529.1, read on the forward strand.
CCCATGCTAACATACATCTCACATTGCTGCCTTTGGGAAACATAAAGTGACCACTGCCGTTTTTATAATTCAGAACCTTCCCTCAGCTGTTACTGTTTATGGAATGAAGTTCAAACTCCTTAGAATGATATATAAATTCTTTTAAAACCAGATCCCTTCCTACCTTCTCCATCCCTCTGCTACTGTTTCTTCACTCAGTCTAACCGCTTTGGTTTGCTGCTCACAAGCCCACTTCTCTGCTCCCTTCTTCTCTGAGAGCTTCTGCAGCTCTTTGGGTCACAGTGCATTTAAGAGTGGCTAGAGCCCAGCTGGGGCTCAAGGAGTGGTTATTGAGTGAATGGTGTATGAATAGATATGAGTGAGAATAGACTCAAGGCTCTGGTCTTAACACTGGCATTATTATTCTCCTATCTCAGCAAGTTTTCCTAAACTGTACTTCCTGAATCCCTTGGAGTCCACACACACACACACAGTCATGGACATCACAATGGAAGAAATATGTTCAGCCTTCTTATTAATGCATGGCCTCAGCAAAATGTCAAGGTTTTCTAATTTTGTTGAAGTGAAATCAATTGAGTGTAGCAACACAACCTCATGCTAATTAGAAACCCTAACTGACATCTTCAATTAACAAAATTGTGAAACATTAAAACTGCAAAATCATGGTATTTTGAAATGGATACCAATATTTTTAAAATTTAAAGACTGTTGAGATAAAAATAATTGGTATAAAAACTGAAAACTACCTTTTAAAGATCTGTGACTCAGTTTTAATATCTGTGAAAAGGAGATTGACTGATCTCTTACCTTCTAGTTCACATTTGTATCCTAAGAATACACTAAAACTACCTTGGTTCCTTATCTGTTGTACTACCACAGGACCAGTATCCTATCTCTATTCCCAATTCCTAAATCAGGAATTAGCCTACATTAGGGACTAAACTAATATATTAGTGACTAGTCAAAAAGTATTGATTAGATAACTGACCAAGCTGTGAATACTTTCTGCAAAGGAAGAAAAAGAATTATTTTCAAAGATATAGGTGAACTATTTAGGGAATAGCGAAGAGTTGGACCATATTGACTTTTATGAAAGAGAACTGAGAGGCCACTTGGAAATCTACAATTGGCAAGTTGAATAACTGGACTGCTGCTGGGAAGGGAATTAGGTGGGAACTCAATGAACCAAGCATTCTCTTGCGAATGGCCGTAGAGCAGACAATAAGAATAAGTAGGTAATCATTTTTAGGGAGAAGAAAAAGAAACACAGACAATTACTACCCACTGATTTAACCATCTAGGCTTTAAGCCTACAAGTCTCTTTCTTTAGAGCATGAATGGACAACTAAAAAGAACATGATAACAGAAGCAAGGACTCAGAATAGAATTTGTAATGACATGATGATGATGACGACTATCAACATTTTATGAGCACCTACTGTGTACAAGGTACTTGGCATAACGAAATAGGACATAATGGAAGGATAGAAGCTGATAGATTAGGGGGAATTACATGAAATTACTAAGTAAAGGACCTTCATCTAGTAGGAATCAATCAACATTAAGTCTTTTTTCTCCCATTAGGGTTAAGCAGAGCCATATTGAATACAGTCACACCAATTACCAGTCCTATGACCCTCAACAAGTTGCTTAACCTCTCTGAACTCAGATTTATTATATGTAAAGTGGGAAAAGTAATACTTAGTTCACAACACTATTATGAAGATTAAATGATATATGCAGAAGGAATTTACTATGCAGATGTGAGATTTCAAATATTAGCTATTCATATTACTCAACAGTTAGATAAAATGTGTGCACACAACCACGAATAATAAGCAGTGGATAATTGTGTAGAAGGAGTGGTAAGGAGGGTTGAGTGACAAGAGCTGAGTGAGTGAGAAGAGGCAAGAGAAGTAATGGGGACCAGATCATACTGGGTCTTATAGACCATTGTCTACAAAAAAAACTTTGGATTTTATTTATTTGAGTGAAAGGGGAACCAGTACAATATTTTAATCAAGGGGGTGGCATAAAATAATATATGACTTCAGATCACTTGGTCTGCTGTGCTTAGAATAGACTACAGGGAGTTAAGGATGGTGGGGGAAGTCAGGAGGTTATTGCAGTATTGCAAGTGAAAGAGAATGATGATTTCCACCAGAGTGCTGGTGGTGGGGTTGGTGAAGAGTGATTGAATTCTGATAGTTCCTGAAGAGAGAACCAAGAGCATTTCCTGGCCAAATGAATGTGAGGTATGAGTGGAGAGACTGCACAGATGACTCCTATTCCTAGATTTCAGCCTAAGCAACTGGAAGGGTGAGACTACCACCCACTGAGATGAGAAAGCTGCAGGCAGCCTAGGTTTGGGAGGATCAGGAATTCAGTTTAAGACATTCTGAGTTTGAGAGATTAGTTAGATATCCAAGTGGGAATATCAAGTTGAGAGTTGAATATACCAATCTGGAGTTTGGGAGATAGGTCGACGCCATAGGTAAATGTTTGGGTATTGTTGGCTAGATAAATGGTATTTAGAGGGGCAGTGGCACTGACAACTATTCTTTTCCCAGGGCTGATTTTGTCTTGGTTTAGCCTGGGTCCAAGAAGTGGGGTTTCTCGCTTCCTTTTCCATTCCTTCCATCTCTCTACCCTAACCTAATGACTCATTGCTTCTGCATAGGGTAGGACCATCCGTCTATGTCACAGGTCCCTTGTACTTTGCTAGTTTGTTCCTCTGCCTCTACTTAGCTTTCCCAGTGCAGTGACTTCTATACTTTTGGGATTTGGGTTCAAGCTGCGAAAGAAAATAATGAAGGTGAGTGATGCAGGAAGTGAACTCATGATCTTAGATTTGGGAGACTGGTGCACCAACCATTGAGAAACCAGAGACAGGATTTTTGCACAAGTGTCCATAGAGTTAGGTGTTAATCAACACCCCTGTCTTCAACAAAACTCCTGTCATAAGTCCAAGTTTATTTATCCCGTACATTCTGGAGGACAAATGTTTGCTTTTTTGGTGAGGACACAGGACAACCAGAAGAACTACCTTTTGACTTCAAGTAATATACACTGTAGTGGGGGAAGTTGGTGCTTACTCATGAAAAGAAATGTATGATGTATTTGGAAAAAAGAAAGGGACAATGGGTAGATGGAGGGGTTGCTGAAAAATAAATTACTCCTATTAAACCATCACATTCCAGATTAAATGTCATAACATCTGCCACATCTTCATTAATTCCTCATAATAACAGTCCATGGATCCATGATGAACCAGAGAATAACTGTATTTTACAAGGCCTTGTTTTATTACTGTAAAAATAATGTAACTTCCTTGTAAAAAAAACATAAAAAAATATATAAATAAACTAAAATAAAAAAGAAAATTTCATCACTAAACATGACCATGAAAATGTCCTTTTTTCTATGTATACATTTATTTTACAAAAATGAAATCATACTGTACTTCGTAGCTTCTTTCCTCGTAGAGCTGAAGAGTTTTTCATGTTACTTAGCATTAGCCTACAGCATCATTTGGATACCTGCCTATTATGAATATCTTGGCTACATCATTATGGTGGGGATCATGGCTTAATTCATTTTATCCAGGACAACTATGAGTAACAGGATAGTTTTGTAGTCACAGAATATTAGGGAGCTCAAAGCTTCCTCGGGCACCATCTAGTTAATTTCCTAGTTCACAGATGGGAAAAGTTGAGGCACAAAATGTTAAATGAATTGGCAGGTCAGAGTGTTATAATGGCCAGAATCTGAGTCGACCCAACATCTACTAAGTAGGCATGCAGTTAAAGAAAAGAGTCTAGTCTGGCAGGAGAAGTTCAGGGAGGTGATGACAGCAGGGTGTCCAAAAGTGGTTCATTTGAGATACTCAGTTTTACTTCAAACCCAGAGTTTCAGGGAGTGGTGAAGTTGCAGTGTGAGATATAGGGATGGGACAGCTTGAGGAACTAATGAGCTTGGGTTTGCAGAACCTAATAGCTTAGCTCCAGCCAACACCCTGAGGGGTGCGAGAGAGCCCTCAGAGGCTGTTTGGCTACCCAATCACCTTTATGGTTTTACATTGTATCAGAAGAGCTACCTCAGCATGGAGCCCTATGAAACCTATTAACATTTCAACTTTGCTCATGGTAAAGGATGATTATAAGTTTTGATTTTGACAACCCAGAATGTTCCTGGCTTCCTGAAATCACTCTCCAAGCCTCCTTGCTAGGGAGGGAAGAGAGTGGCGCTGGGGAAACCTCAGACCACACACAACAGTGGATGAAGCACAAAGAATGCTGGGAGTTTCAGCCTGCTGTGGAAATCAAACACCATCCTTCCAACTCCTCTCCACATTTTCAGTGGCATGATTTACCAAAAATGCACACTTGACCAGGCCACTCCTTGCCTAAAATCTTCCTATGACCCCAGGGTAAAGTCTACATCCCTCTGTGTGGCGTGTAAGGCCCTGCGCAACCTGGCCTTTGTCTACCTCTGTCTCATCTCTACTATTTTGTCTTTGGCAACACTGAACTTCCTCTAGGTCCCTGCACAAAGCCGTCCTATTTTCACCCAGTTTCTACTTGCTTGAATGCCCTTCCTCTTCTTTTATCCATGGTTAATCTCACTTACCTGGATTTGGTGTCCCTTCTATTTAAATAACTCTAAAATTCTATAATCTGTGATAGTTTCTGAAATATACTTGGCAATTTTCAGTCAAATGATTGAACTTCATCTTAAATCTTTTACTCCCATCTAGGATCAATGTTACTTTGCCCAGTGGCATGGCCCAGATCCCTGGACATCTGCTAAACACACGTCATTAACAAAGCAGGGGGTCAATTTACCAAATTTAGAATCTAGAGCAGACCCATTGCTTATTTTTCCCAGCCGCAAATTATTTGTATGACATAGATGGTTTCACTAGTACCGCACTTATGATATTTATTTAAATATTGGCAGTGATAAAATGGTGGGTAAGAAATTGCACATTCATCAAAAGTAGGCAGCCTGATAGAAGTGCATAAACATGGTGCTCATCTCAAAATTAAATTACCATATGTACATGGTTTGGCTTGTCATTTATGTACTTGTGTATTTATATACCCATCATCCTTAATCACCTACAAGAATGAATGAGTGCATTTAAGAACAAATGTTTGCAACATAAGCTAATGGTTAATTGAAAATTTCTTCTTAGAGGAGAAAGCAGAAAGACAATACCCGAGAAGACAAAAGCTTTTTAAAGGAACAGCAGGACCTGATAATATCACATTGTTTGATTTTAGCTCAATTGAAAGGAAATTTCTGGTGAGATGCTACAAAGTCATTCTTTTTAAAGCATGCCATATCCAGCACAGAGAGACAGCTCAGCTTATCAGAAAGAGCACTAAATTTGGCATCAGGAAACTTGAGGCTAACCCCTTGCATTTTCTGGGTGTGTGATCATAAGAAATTCATGTAACTTCTCCAAGTCTCTGTTTTTTTCATATTTAATATGGGAATAACACCACAACCTTGCTATTAGATTTAAGAAGCACAAAATACATGAATTTACTTTGATGTGCTAATTAAATCTCATTTGCATTCACATCTTATTTTTCTACCCCATCTGGATCGTATAAAAATCAGGGTCATACTGAGTAATTTCACTTCTAGGAATTTACCTGAAAACAACAAAATCCCTGATTCAAAAAGATATACGCACCCCTATGTTTATCGCCACATTATTTACAATAGCTAAGATATGGAAGCAACCTAAGTGTCCATCAGAAGATGAATGGACAAAGGAGATGTGGTACATAGACACAATGGAATATTATTCAGCCATAAAAAGAAATCCTGCCATTTGTGACAATATGAATGGACCTAGGGGGCATTATGCTAAGTGAAATGAGCCTGGTGGAGAAAGACAAATACCGTATAATTTCACTTATTTGTGGAAGCTAAAAACAAAACAAAACAAAATGAACAGAACGCAGTGGATGCAGAGACACTGAGAAGTGCCTGGTGATTACCATGGGGGTGGGGCTGGGGTGAGTCGGGGAAGAAGGTGAGAGGGACAAAGGGGCACAACATTTCTCAGTCATAATATAAGTTGATCACAGCAGGGAGAAAATAACCAATGATTCTGTAACTTCTTCCTATGCTGACAGATAGTAACCGCACTAGTGGGGGTGAGGACTTAATAATGTGGGTAACTGGTGAACCACTGTGTTGTATACTTATGTAAATAACAAGATTATGTATCAACTATATTTCAATAAAAAAGGAAGAAGAAAAAAATAAAGATGGAAAAGAGCCAGAAAGGGCTGTAGGCTTTAAAAGAAAAAACACAAAAATCGAAGTCACAGAGTCTAGAAATACTATCACTATTACCAGTGTTGCTATACAATAGCAACAGCTACTAGTGCTACTTACTGAGATTTATTAAGAGTTTAGAACATGTCTGCATTGCTTTAGCATTTTATATGGATTAATCATTTATGCTTCATAACCCCTATGAAGTACCTGTTATTATTTTCTCCATTATAAAGACAAGTGATTGGAGACCCAGAGAAGGTAAGCAACTTTCCTAAGATCATACAGCTAATAACCAAAAGACTCAACTTCTGATGTCAAGGTCACCTCCTCCACAGGTGCTGAGCTCACAACTCACCTACACTTCCTCTGAAGGAAACACAAGGTCATCCTTAAACAGAGCACCACTATGTCACTGCTCTCTGCAAATTTTAAACCTGGAACCCTAATTTCTGGGATCTCCAGTTTTGAATATTCCATAACCTAGCCTTCATTAACCTGTCTAAACTGTGTAGCTGTTGTCTCTCGGTCACATAATTCTTCTCTGGGCTGCCATAGCACCCTGTGCTTGGGATGTCCCTTCAACTAGAATTCCCTTCTTGGTTTGACTTATAGTCTCAATTTAGGTATGAACTTCCCTGCAAAAGCTTCGTTTACTCCCTAAACCACTCATTTGCTCTCCTCTGCTCTCCCATCTCATATAATCTCTTTAAAAAAGACTCTCTGTGAGGATGCAGAGAAAGGGGACCCCTCCTACACTGCTGGTGGGAATGTAAGCTAGTTCAACCATGTGGAAAGCAATATGGAGGTTCCTCATAAAACTAAAAATACAAATACCATTTGCCCTGGGAATCCCACTCCTTGGAATCTACCCAAAGAATACAATTTCTCAGATTCAAAAAGACATATGCACCCCTATGTTTATTGCAGCACTTTTTACAATAGCCAAGATATGGAAGCAACCTAAGTGTCCATCAGTAGATGAATAGATAAAGAAGATGTGGTACATATACACAATGGAATACTATTCAGCCATAAGAAGGAAACAAATCCTACCATTTGCAACAACATGGATGGAGTTGGAGGATATTATGCTCAGTGAAATAAGCCAGGCGGAGAAAGACAAGTGCCAAATGATTTCCCTCATTTGTGGAGTATAACAACGAATCAGAACTGAAGGAACAAAATAGTAGCAGAATCAGAGACTCCAAGAAGGAACTAGTGGTTACCAAAGGGGAGGGATGTGGGAGGGTGGGTGGGGAGGGTGGGAGAAAGGGATTGTGGGGTATTGTGTTTAGTACACATGATGTGGAGGATCACGGGGAAGACAGTGTAGCACAGAGAAGGCAAATAGTGAATCTGTGTCATCTTACTACACTGATGGACAGTGACTGAACTGGGGTATGACTGGGGACTTGATAATATGGGAAATGTAGTAACCACATTGTTTTTTCATGTGAAATGTTCATAAGAGTGTATATCAATAATACCTTAATAAAAAAAAGGCTCTGATCGTTTTTGTATTTGTTACATTGTGTTGAGATTGCCTGTTTAACTGTCCATCGCCTGCATGTGCATTGAGCTCTTACAAGGCAGTGGTTTCTGGCATTCCCTATAAGGCCTGCACATAGTAGGTGCTCAGTAAATAGTCATTGGTTAAATGCTTACTTCTACCTCTGAAGTCACCAGATATTTTGGAAGGATCTTCTTTTTAATATCCATGCCTTCCAGATGGTCAGTTTTCTGAAGGTAGACATTCTGTCCTATTCAACACTATCCTCAGTGGCTGACACAGAGGAGGTACTCAGTAAATGACCAACTGGCCAGAATCTCAGATTCTCTAATCTGCCCTTCAGCCTGTCCACAGCCTGCCCTGCCTCCTCTGAAATCCATCCCTCTCCACAACAACTCCACTTTCCATATTCTCTTTATTTCTAAGTTCTTAATTTATGGTCTGATCTAGCATTTTAGCATTTGCTTATATTATTTGCTCTTACTTTTCCTGTGTTTTATGTGTTCATATCCCTCCCCTGCTGATGAAAATATAAGGGTAACTCTAAATGGGATAACTCATTTTTGTATTATTATAACTTCCACCCATCTCCTTTTTCATGTTTCAAAAATTATATACTTATTAATGAGAAGTACCCACATTTAATAAGCTCTTAAAGTGTGCTACTATGTAAGTGCTTCACATACAAATTACATTAATCTTCACAGCAATCTTAAGTAGTAAGTGCTGGGGAAAGCAAGGCTTAATAAGACTAACTCTTATCCAAATGGTGAGTGACAGAGCAACATTTAAAGACAGAGCCTATTTCAACCATTTCTATCTCTGCATCATGGACAATTTAGAAAGGCAGGGAAGCAATAAAAATAATATAAGAGTCAGCCATATTTCCAATCTGCTACTAGAGGCAACTGCTGCTAACATTTTGGTACATGGCTTTCCAGTACATGGTAAGCAACCTCTAGCCTGGCTCTGAACCACCCCACCTCCAGCTATTCACACCCTTGTGCTACCCCTTCCCACTGTGTGAAGGCTGGATTTAGTGGTTCACTTCTAATGAAGAGATTAAGACAGGTGATTAGATGTAACCTCTGAGATGAGGTTATAATAAGACTGCAGCTTCCATCTTGGGTCTCCCTTTCTCTCTCTCTCTGAGATCTCTCACTCTAGGAGAAGTGAACGGCTGTGTTTTGAGCAGACCTATTGAGAAATCCATGCGGTTAAATAACTGATGACTCTGAGCAGCAGCCAGTGGAGACCTGAGGCCAGCTAACAGCCACATGGTAAGACTGGAGGCAGCTGCTTCCCATCCGAGCCTGGTGATGGCTGCCCTGCTCGATGATTCTGACTTTGTGAGATTGAGCCAGATGCATCGAGCTAAGCTGTGCCTGGATTCCTGACCCAGCACGTGTGGGATAATAAATGTTTGTTGTTTTCAGTTGCTCATTTTGGGGGTCATTTGATAGGTAGCAATAGGTAGATGGTTATCATTACATATACATTTTAATAAATATGGTTAATAATCTGTTTTACTATCGCAGATAAAATTGAATTTGAGTAAAACATGCTGATAAGTCCTGTTTATGTTGAACAGTATTTTTTTTTAAACTTAAAAAAAGATTGTGAAATAAAGCCACATACAGAAAGTACACAAGGAATAAATGTGAAGCTGAAAGAATCAAACAAACACCCTGGTTCCAATTTCAGTGTATTTTATTTTTTAAATTAAATCAATCTGCAGGGTATATGTAAAATCAGTAATTATTTCATCTTCAAAGAAAAGATGAAAGGAAAGTTAAATAGATGCACCATTTTGGGATGGTTTATGAATTTGAGTATCTAAATTAGTAAATATTACTATATACTTTACTGTAACCATATAAAGAGGAAATTCTTAGTTAAAATTAGCCATCAGGAGGAAGTCTAGGAATTGCGCCATTATGGGCGGGACAGGGTGGAGACTCAGTACAAATCTGATGACTGGATGAATGGACTTGGAATTAAAATGTGAATTTGAGGTCCCTCTCAGCTGCTTAGGAGAATGTGACATCATACCTAACATATATGAACATTAATGTCCTCGTCTTTAAAATGGGAACACATTCATGAAGATGTGAGATTTAAAGAAAATGGCACATAAGGCCCTTTGCAGAACAGAGCACTTGGCACATAGCAAGACCTCAATAAGTCAATTTCTATCAAAAACTATCAATTACTGGACACACTTACTAAAATAAAACACTGAATTTCACTTGAAAGTAAACAAGAAAAGTAAACTGAAGTGAAACTGAAAAAAATGTGGACATTCTGTTTCTGGATACCATTAAATAGTGATTATCACTATGTAAAACTTAAATATTTTTTAAAGATACAGATTTATTTCTAATTAAATGATAAATGTTCACAACAAAATATTTTTTTAAAGTGTTTTTTGCATTATAAAGAAGAAAGCAGCAAATCACTCCAAAATTCCACCAGCAAGAAATAACCAACATTACCCTTGGCGGACGGTCATCTCAGATATTCCTGCGCATAGCTAGATGGGTTGAAAAGAATGGAAGGTCTAAATAAAGAGCTAGCTAACTAGAGACCATCCTGGACATGTTTACTAAAATAAAACACTTACTTAATTTCACTTGAATGGAAGCAAGAAACTGAAGTGAAACTGAAAAAATTGCTGAAATTTAGATCATGTTTTTTTCCTCCAGTGCCAGTGATGGTATATTTCCTCAAATATCTAGGTAAGGTTAAGTCAAAATGCCAATCAAATAAGTTGGAGTCATTTTTTTTCCCTTTTAACTTACATCTTTGCATTTTTCAGGCAGTACTGATTAATCTACTATGAAAGGTGAAGTGATTCATACTCTGACACTTTCTCCTATCTCCTATCTTTTGCCTCCTGACTTTTGTTACTTTTATAATTTTAAACTTAACATGATTGAGAACACATTCTGTTCACCAATCAGAATTTGTGTTGTTGTGCTCTTGTTTACACTTTTTTAAACAGATTTAACCCCTGTTGCTAGTTCTTTTAACCATAATGTCTTCACTCTGGAGGTGTGTGTGGGTGTTTAATAAATTCATCATGTGATTGAATTAGCCTTCCACTGTATTTTCTAAAGGGGCTTGTAGAGTTCCTGAATTCTTTAATGTTTGAAAATATCTTCAATATAAAACTCAAGTGTTAATATTCTTGAGTTACATTTTCCTTTCTTTGGGGCTTTGTGTGCATTGATTTCTTGTGGAAAAGTATCAGTTTTGGAGAAACTGAGGCCAGCTTGACCCCACCTCACTCTCTTTTTTTTGCCTGGATGATGCCATTCTCTGTAGTTAATGTCGATCAGGATATGCTAAGTGTCTCCATGTAATTGTATCGTTTTGTTGTAGTGTATTAATTTCTTATGATTTGCAGACATAATATCAAAAGGACTTACAAAATGACATCTCTGAAACTCTCTTCCATTTGTTGTATGCTCTTATGAAATATAAGTGATCTTTACATGGGCACCTTAGAAGTCCTTACTACCATCATCTCTAATTGGTTTGTTCAGTTCCTCTTTTTCCTTTGCATTCATTGTGATGTTCTAAAGTCCTTTCATTGTGTTATTGTTGAATTTTTCATCGTTCCTTGTTTGTTCTTTGCTGGCTTACTATTTATTTGATCTGTAGGATGTTGCTTGGGCCCTCAGTTGTTTCCTTAACCTGGCAATCTCCTTTTGCTTCCTGGCATATTCCTTTATCATTTTGTATTCCAATTTTGTATAAGTGACTCCATACTGAGATTTTTATGGTTCTTTTCAGATTGTGTTTCCTTTCCCTTTTGTGTTCTAGAATGCTTGCAAAGTTGAAATGCCATTTCCCTGCCTTTCTTTTTCATCCTTAGCATAGTGAGCTCTGCCCAGTCCTTTGCTTTGATCCAATGTGGAAAAGACATTATTATGATTATTTTTGAAGTATTGTTGATATACCAGCTTATATTGTTTTCAAGAATACAACACAGTGGTTCAACAGTTACCCATATTATTAAATCCTCACCCCCACTAGTACAGTTACTATCTGTCAACATAGAAAGATGTTACAAAAATCATTGGCTATATTATCCACGCTGTAGTACCATCCCTGTGACTAACTTATATTAGGATGGAGAGATTCTGTGCCCCTTTATCCCCCTCACTCTCCCAACCTACCCACCCCAGCCACTTTTCAATGTCTATGAAGGAAAAGACATTATTGATCTTATTTTGCTTTGTTTTTCATCAGGTGGTCTTGTCTTGTTACTTTTCTTTAAATTGATCTGGCTAGATGCTTCTTGCTGAACATTCTTCTGGACTCAGGATTCAGGGCATGGGGTGAGAGCAAAGCTCAGCTGATGGTTGACCTGACACGAGTTTTCTTCTCAGGTCCCACAAAAATATCCTGTACTGGATCCCACCACCATCCATTAGATGTGTTTCCGGCTCATTCCACCATCTCAGCATGAAGCAGTAGGAGAAGCTGGTCCCGGCGGCCCTTGTTCCTTCTGCTGAAGGCCTTTGCACCACACCAGTATTCCATATTCCTTGCAGCTGCCATAACAGTCCTTTACTATTATTTGTCAGATCGTGTCACTCCCCTGCTCAAAATCCTCCAAAGGCTCCTGTGTCACTTACTCAAAACCAAAGTCCTCCAGTGCCCCCTGGTCCCTGTGTGTGTTGGCCCCTGGGACTGCCTTCCAGTCCCTCAGCTCACTTGGCTCAAGCCACACTGGCTTCCTTGCTGAGCCTCAAGTGTTCCAGGCCCTCACCTTCCTCCAGACAAGCCCATAGTGGGTCCCCTGTCTGGAACACTTTCTCCCAGGTACCACACGGCTTCTCCCTCAGCACTTCGGGCATTGGCTTAGATGTCAGGATTTCAGCGAAGTCTTCCCTAAGTGTGCTGCTGTATACAACAGGTGACGGGACACCCTCTCTCCCCTTCTCTAATATTCTTTTTATCATAGCTCTTCACATCAGCAGAAACATTGTATGCTTTCCTGTTTTTTATTTTTAATCATTTGCTTTCTGTCTCAGCCGCCATTAAAAATGTGAAGCAGGGACTTTGTTCCCCACTGTATTCAAGTGCCAAGTAGGGCAATTGGCACAGAGTAGACCCTGGAATATTTGTTGAATGGATGGATGGATAATGAATGAATGCTGTGTAAGGACTTCTTAGGTCAAATGTTTGTTCTTGACCTTTCCCATGGCTATGTATTTGTGCACGTTCACTCTTCCCACCTGCTCTTCTCCAGATTGGAGGACGTCTTTGAGAAATTGAGAGTTAAGCATGTCACCAGATGTCAGTGGACCAGAATCTTCTGTTTCCTTTCCTTAGTGGCTACTTTTCCAAGTTTGTTGTATGAGGTTGTAGCTTTTCTTTTTTCTTATTAAGTAGCTCCTGGTGAATTTTTGGCTTTTTGTTATTTATTAATTTGTCGTTATTTTCATAGGTATGAGGGGAAGGAGAGCCTAGGATCCTATTTATTTCTTGCAGTTTTATCCAGAAATCTACAAACACATAAATTTGCATTAGAGTATGTGTCCTCTTATACTTTATTCCACAGTAATCAAAACAGTAGTGCAATGGTGTATATAACATGTACCCAAGGTATACAATTTTCTTCCTCTTCTCTACCAGAACTTAGCATCTATTGCAAGCCTCCGTTCTTCCTGTGGTAGAAACTTAACCTCAGTTAATTTAGGATCTTTTCCCTTTACTCAGGTGATGCATCTCCATGGTTTCTGTTGGTTTGCTTTTTAAATGGGGGCATTACTAATGCTGAACTTTAGAGAGATGAGAGAGAAGCCATTTGTTCTGGGTTATTACCTCTCCTTGGGGCATCTGCTGAGCTCCCCTTGTTCTTATCTGGTCCTCTTGTTAGTCTACTACAAGGCACCTGGTACATGCCCCTTGCCCTTCTCATAAGGCCTCTTCAGATCTGTGGGCTCCCTTCTGCATGGTAAGTAGCTCCTTTGCTCCATACCATGCTGAGTGTCTGGGAACGTGACACTTTCTCAGGTTCTGTCTGAAAAGAAGGCACAGTCCCTCTGTACTATAGGAGCACTGACTCTATGAGGTTCTATCAGTCCCAGCTTCCCATCCCCACTGACACTTGGCTGACAAGGCATGAGGCCCCTCTCAAAGACTCCTCTTTTCTCTAATGTCCCATTCCATAAAGTCTTTACTTAACTTCAGGAAATAGGAAAAGGCCTATTTCTGATGTACTATATATTCTTTATGTCTGGAACCAATATTTAGACTTCGGGAGATTAAGAATCCTTTTTTTCTTCTTTTGTTGATATTTCTCTTCCCTGAATCACCTGATGCTACTATACATAACCATCAGAACGGAAGAAGTACTGGGACTATCAGGAAGTACTGGGAACACCACATTGCTTAATACATAAAAATATTATCTCTTAGGTGACCATCCAGTATCTAGCAGAGACTGTTGCAATCCTCTCAACACCCTGCAAAACCCACACTACTATTTCCATTTCACAGATGGGAAGCCTGAGGCCTGGTGAAATCTGAGAAAACCTTGTCGGAGTCTTGCTGTTGGGTATGCGGGCAAACTTTATGTAACACATGAGTAGAAAAAAGGAGAGAAGTGCCCTTCTGCAGAGCCTCGGAAGGCCCTGCCCTGGGAGGTACCCCCTCAGGCTCCTTCTTGAAGCCCCAGGGAGATGGCTGGGTTCTTGATGAATTAGTCCCTGCACCTGGCTTAGTAACTGACTGAAGAGACCGTATGTGTTCTCACTTTTGCACGCACACGTTATGGTGTAAGCAGCATGGACGTTAACTGGGAACAACCTGGTTCTCTTGGGTCTACCACTAAATTCAGAGCCTCGGTTTCCTCAGCCAGAGTGAGTGGATAAGCAGGGCTAGTTGGCAGAGACCTGGGGAAGCTTTCATGGGAAAACTTGGGATGGCAAAAACATGTTTGTCCCTCTGCACAGGAGCAGATGGGATTCGAGAAAACACTCCCAGTCTGCCCTCAAGGAAGGCACTACTGATCAGAAGATGGCCATTCAGGGGGGCCTCTCTTTCCCACATCCTGCCACCACATGTTAGCAGAACAAGCCTCTACCCACCAGGCTGCTCATGTCAATTCCATGTCTCAGCCAGTCCCTGGATGGGAGATGCAGGTTGGGCATCCCTGTCTAGGTAGAGGGGCCTCAGAGGCTACCACAGGGGGCAGCCATTCTAGAAAATGAATGGCTTCACTTCAGGCCTGAACCTGAACCACAGCCACAACTGAGTTTGGCCGAGGGATCCTGCTCTCTCCTGGAAGGAAGATTGATAACGGTGTGCTTGCCTTCCTACTAAGAAGACTGACTTTGCTTCCTACTATGCCTCTTGTGGGTCCCAAGCTGCCCTAGGATTCCTGTAGAGGAAAAGGACTAAATATTAGGGTGCAAGGCCTGGCAATAATGTGCCCCAAAGTGTTGCTGTGTAATAGGCAATATTAATAGCTAACAGATATGCAGCATTTCTTTCTTAAAGCACTTTAACTATATTAACTCATTTAGTCCTCACAACAACTCTGTGAAATAGTTATTCTTACCATCTCACTTGATAGATGGGGAAATGAAGCACAGAGAGGTGAAATAACTTTCCCATGTTCATACTGATATTAAGGAGCAGAGCTGGGATTTGACTCTGGGCAGTCCAGAGCCTTTGAATGTAATCATCGTGCTGTTTTTAATATGAATATACCCTAAACATGTGAGTTTCCTTTTAAATTTGGTGTTCTCTTGGGATACACTTTTTATTTTCTTGAGCATGGGATTCAGCCCCTAAGCCAGAGGGAGGGCTCTGAGTGGGAAAGGGTAAAGAATGGAAGGGATGGGAGTACTGTACTAAAATGTACAGCTGAAGGTGAAAGGGTGTGTGGTCACCTTTCTCCCAGTCCCTGGCTAGAGGCTCCAGTTCCGCCACCCTGCCCAGGCCTCCACAGGAGGAAGACAGAGCCTGCCTTTTTTGGGCTTTCTGACTGAAAACAGGATTTCACAGATCTGGCCAGGGCACTCAGCAGAGTAGTGCAGAGCCTGCAGAGGCTGAGATGTTGAGTGAAAACTAAACTTGAAGTTTGAAAGATTCTGTGAAGACGATTTACTAAAATAAATAAATAGATAAAATCTTTTGTCCCCTTTTTCCTCTTGTTTCAACCAGACTGTGTAGAAGAGAGTAGAAGAGAGGGACAGGCCACCCTGGGCTTTAGTTATTGGGCACTGTCTTTTTGATCCTTGGAGAGAACAGGTGATTGGAAATTGGCAAAGTTCACAGTAAGCTGCCCCCGGACTTCTGGTTCAAAATGCTAGCTGGCTGGTGGCTGGCAAAGCTGAGCCATACAGCTCTTCTTGTTAAAACTGTAGGTGAGACAGAAAGCTAAGACTAATAGTACAACCTAATGACAGAATCTGGAACAATTCACAATAACTATGGGGTAGATGAGTCTGGATTGAGGATGACCTATCATCATTCCAGCATATGGCACACTCTTGCTTTTCTTCATGAAGAAATCTCACCAAAATGATAGGAATTTTCTTTTCTCCTGCATGCAGACTCAGCCCCAGCCTGGCATCAACTCAAAATGGAACAGTTGCTTCTCTTCTCTGCAGTCGTTCTCTTAGACAGTATTATTTCTCCTTTCTCCGACTCCGCCTACTCCCTTTCCCCCCTACCCAGGCAGATGCTGGGAATCCTGGAAAATTGGTAGACTGAAAATAGGGAGACACTGACCTCCGGGAGGTAAGTGAGCCTGCCAAGGCTCTGAAGATAGCTGGCGAGGCAGAAAGGCTAGCTCTGCCTGTCCAAGGCCGGATGTTCCTGTCCTGCATCATCTCTGGGAACCAGAAGCTGGCTGAGGGCCGACGAAGAGGGAACCATATGCAATGGACAGCATCCCAGGTAAGTGCAGGCTATTCAGCAAGCACTCAGCTGGGATCTGTGAACATGAATTGTGGATTGGATGAATCTGACCACCAGACAGTGCACAGAGCAAAGTGCTTTTTCTGGCTGTGACACATCCTGACAAACTGGTCTTGTCCTGTCTAAAAATGAGTAGACAAACTAGAGCATCACCATTAGCAGCAACAAGGGGCCCATGAAAGATGTTGCCAAAAGAATGAAAAAAGAAACAAACAAACAAACAAAAAAAACAGAGAAAGGAAGATTGTCAGTGAGGCAGAGAAATGCTAAGAATGATTTACTTCAGAATCAAGATGATCATTTCAGGAGACTGTTTGGCACTTTTACAAATATCCATGAAGGTCTTTCTGAAATGGAAGCAAAATATCTGAAGGCAAGATCTGGAGGGAGACAGGCAAAGGAATGAATGGGGAATCAGATGAAACAGAGCAAGAAGGATTATGTGCTCAATGGCTGGAATTAAGGCAGTATTGTGCTGTATGAAGCAAATCATTGGTGGCGGGGGGACATATTTGAGAAAATCTTCCAGAATTTAGAAACAGGAGACGAAGAGCTGAGAGGGTGAGAGTAACAGTAATGAAGGTTTCAGAAATATTGGCCAGAAAATGTGGAGCCATGTGATACAGGGAAACAGGAAAACATTCCTGAGCTAAAGCAAGCTCATGGGAGACAGACAGAATTGACCCCAATTCAGGAAAATCCAAGGATAAAAGCTTTACAGTCAGGTTGACTGGAGAAAGTATGAGCCTCCTAACATAAATACAACATTCCATAAATATCCAGACATACAACAGTTGTTTCTGAGGATAAGAATCAACCTAGCCTTCATCTTCATCTTCCCAGCACACTAAATACCAGAAGATAATTTAGTAACATCTATAGAGTTTGAAGAAGAAAAGGATATGACCCAGGAATGTTATCTACATGTTCCTGTTGGCATTCACATATACAGAGAACAGAATGATATCACTGGATATGCAAAGGAGAAAAAAAATGCTATCTCCAAAACCTCTTTGTGAAACCTTAAGGCATTTGCAGATTGAGTAATGAAACACAAGAGCTCAGAACTAGATGGTCATCACGTAGAGGGACCAGCAGTGAGCAATAATAGCAATTAAAGAAGATGGAAGTTTAAGTGTCACCACTGTGGTTATAAAACTGAACTAAAACCTGAAATTCATTCAGGAAACAGCATTTATAATAGGTAAAATAATAGTGTCGTAACAATGATAGGGACCCCAAATCTTCCAAGAATTATTTACAAAGATTGGGAAGTATATGAAATGGGTTTGGAGAAGAAAAATAGAGTGAACTCATTGTCTTAAGAGGACCTATGAATTTTATCTTTGTAATGTGTTCATAGATTTTACTTTTCTTTAGATATACCTGTATTTCCTATTTTTTCTAACACAAATATTCACTTGATTTATAAACAATGAAAGGTAAAGAAGATAACAACAAATGAGAATTAAAATGCCCAAAGATGAATTTGACCTGAAATTTTGAAAATCTACATGGGTTCTAGTCTCTAAGAAGCCATCTCTTTTTTTCATATTGGTGGGAAAATGACTCAGAGGGAGGGTCAGTTTGGGGCAGAACCCTGCTGTGGCTATTGTTGCTGCCAATGGTGAGATCTCGGTGTCCCACATTTTCCTGGGGCAAAGTGGGAAGTGAAGAAGTCATGAGGGATGAGCCCAAGCTTATCTGGGGATTTGCAAAACTATGAGGATGTTATGACTTCCATGTGACCCAGAAGCACCCCATGGAATTCAGGATTTGCTTATAGTAGTGAAGCGTTGGGGGCAGTCTCACCATTTTTTCTGGAGGAAAGCATGAGTGTGTGGCCTCAGAAATGTTGTTTCGTTCTTGGCCTCTGCTTCCTCATCTCAAAAGTCCTTTAGAGGATTCAATTCATAGTGCACAAAGCATTGAACATAGCAAGAGAAACAGTATGTGCTGAATTGATGCTGTACCTTTAAACTGATGCTGTACCTTCTAGGCTGCAAGGTGAATCTGAACTTTAAAGGAAAGATGAGATGAAGCATGAACTACTGGTGGACTGGTTATCCTGAGAGTTCCTGATGCCTATGAAAAGGAGAGGGGAGGCTGGTGTCAGAGAGGAGAGGTAGGGTCAAATCAAAGTGAAAATGCTAAGGTCTCACTCTGGGCATTGTCTGACAACCATTGTAGTTGGAAGATTTCCTTCCCTTGGCACAACAGTTCCAAACTACTTATGAAATACTTTTTGAGAGAAATCCATCCCCATTTATATTTCCAACAAAGAGGGCTATTACTGTTTGATTTAGGAACTCTTAACTCATAACTTGATTTCTTCAGGAAGGAAAAGTTGCTTGTAGTTATCCATTTTGAACAGAATGGTGAGAAAATAGACTATTTATAGCTACCTCTTCATTTGGTTGCATAAGATGAACACTTCTTAGGAAGGTGGTACTTCCCTAACTCAGGCTCTTGCAGCCTAGAAAGGGAAACTCCTCTGATGAATCATTGACCAAAGCCAGGGTTTGGCCAACCTTGATCTTTCAAAACTCAGTCGCTGGCATCACATTCTCTAGGAAGTCTTCCTGAATCTCTCTAAAACCAGGGTTATTTACTGTCAACTCAACATTATCCCCTTTTTCCTTCCACATACTCCCCTGCATGGGAGAAGCTAGCCTGGGACCATATTCCTTAGGCTTTTACCAACAGTGTTCATGACTAGATTCTACTAAGGAGATGTGCTAATATGGTGTTTTGATGGCCAGGGAGAAGCAGAAGTCCTTATTCTCAGTGGCAGAGGTCAACAAGTGGGTGTCAGTAGATGTGGGTTGTTGCTGGTGGCTTCCTTTCACTCATCCTCTTGAAAATTGTCCACTTCAGAAGTATTTCATGGATTGCAGGGGTAGCAGCTTCCTGAATTCCACTTCTGGCAGATTTCCCCACCAACATGGCCATAAGCCATCTCACAATTGTGTAAACTTCTAATTCCTTGTATTAAGCCCTTTTCTGCTTGATATACCCAGAGAACCTCCTTTCTCCCTTTCTAAACTTGGAAACACCCAGATCAAATTAACACTTTGACTTGACACTCTAAGCACCTTGTTCCTATTATTGCCCAAATCAATACCTTGGAGGTTAAGTCCACAGATTGGAATAATGCAGAAACTTTCATAGTTTATTCAATTGCTGAGAGAAGCTGAAAGCTCTTGAAAAAAACCCTGAGGGTGAATCAAGAGCCTTTGAAGCTAACCCTGGCATGTATCAGAATCTGCTTGTAGAATGAATGCAGAGAACAAATGGGGACAGAAACCAATGAAATCAGTAGTAGTAAAGCCATAGATTCTGATGAGTCATTTCAGTATCACAGGGTTAACCACTCAGATAGACTGTGAATCTTAGTTATTGGCCTCTTAGAGTTTTTGGCTCTTGATTCTTTGTTTAGCATCTAACAAATTTATCTATTAGTAGAAACCAATTAAGTCTCCCCACCACCTGCCACTTGAAAACCGCATTCTGGTTTTGTACAACTTGACACCAGTCACTAGTATATAGAAGGGTGGAAGGAGTTGGGCAAATGGTGATTCTCACACTGCTTTAGAACTAAGACCCTTCTTCTTTCAGCTGTCCTTGCCATTGGGAACTTGCACCTGATATTTGTACTGTATTGCACAACCTTTGCAGATAACCTCTGCATGGAGTGCTGAAGGGGATAAAAAGATGGCAAGGGCCTCCTTCAGCCTGGTGTAAATTTTGGAGACCTGGAGAGGAAAATGACATGTGTCAATCATCTCCTGATAAAATAGCACATATCCCTAAACCAGGGACTGGCAAGCTTTTTATGTAAAGAAGAAGATAGTAACCATTTTTGGCTTTATGGGTTACGCAATGTCTGTCCTGACTACTCCACTTTGCCATAAAGAAAGCAGGCATAGACAATATGCATATAAATGATCGTGGCTGTGTTCCAATAAAACTTTATTTACAAAAATCAGAGGGCAGGGCGGGCCAGATTTGGCCTAGGGTCTGCAGTTTGCCAACTTATGTTCTAAACTAGCTCAATGCGGCTAAACTACTTCCTTCTTTTAATCCAAAGAATAAAACTCTGCCCTCATTTATCTTTGTTCCTTGACCTTTGGAGCTAGCCTTGAGAAAAGAAACCGTTGTTTTTTTAAATTTTAAAAATCCTCAGACAAATCACATATAGATGGATGGAAAAGTTAACATTTACTCAACCTCTACTGCGAAGAGCTGTCCATGCAATATGATGCACATGTGAAGCAGGTATTGAGATCCTCATACAAGAGGAAACTAAGGCTCAGAGAGTTTAAATTATTGCCTAAAGTCACATGGCTGAAAGTGGTGGACCCAGGATTTGGCCAAGCCCTGCCTAGCTGTAGAGCTGTACTTCTAACAGGTCTTATAATGTCTAGCTTAAGGCATCCAGACTGTCCCCAGATCCTGAAAAAGTAGGGCTTGGTTAACACAAGCACAAAAAATTCTTGAATAAAAAATTCTACTTAGGAGATAGGGCTCACATAGAAGATTTTGATCCTGTAGCAGTCCGTGTCTGAGATTTTCTCATGGAGGTGGATGGGTTATTTAGGAGGTGACTGTAGCCGAGTAGATTAAATAATGAACAATAGTGCAAACACAGTGATGGTGAAGAGAAGTGAAAATGTGGCAACGCATAAACTTGCATCTGATATTTGTACTGTATTGCACAACCTTTGCAGATAACCTCTACATGGAGTGCTGAAGGGGATAAAAAGATGGCAAGGGCCTCCTTTAGCCTGGTGTAAATCTGAAGTTGAATATGTGTGAGTGAAGAACAGAAGAATAAATAGTGCATGCGTGCGTGGATAGATGGATGTACTGAGAACTCAGGATAGCTGAATGTAATCCAGTGTTTGCCACAAACGTGACTAAGTCATGCCAAATGAATCATGTCACCTGCACGGGCCTTGATTTTTGTAGAATGTGGCATTTGGAATGAATGGTTTCTAAGGTCCCTTGAAGCTCCAAGATTCAAATTCCATATCTTAATGGGTAGTGGGCCAGGGATGGGACTTAATTCCCACCCACACCTCTCCTTAGCCCCTGTGCTCCAATTCCAGAATTGGCTCAGACAGGTATTACAAGATCCTCCTTGCAGACATTCGCCAAGGTAGTGCATATTTCCATGCAGAATTAAAGTTCTAACTCTTTACTCTGGCTATGCACACTCTTGAATGGAGGAAGGCCCCTTGCTGCTGATTATTCCAGCTTCTTGTACCCTCTGCCTCACAAAGTCTGGGTCTTTGAGCATAAGGCCTTGGTCTGAGGAGTACACAGCCTGCCTGGTTGGCACCTGCTCCCCTGCAGAAGCTGTGGTTCCTGACATCCCTGCGTGATAGGGACAGATTCCTGTTTCAGTACTCAGGCTTTTACTTTCCCTCATTCCTTTTCTCTTGTTTTGAAAACAATTTTTAAAAACCTTATTACAAGTGCCATGTACATTCCCTAAATAAAAATTAGAAAAGTTAGGTGCGCAAAAGGTAGATAGATACATGTATTTATAAAACTACAACTCAGTGCAGTTCACTCTCAACTCTGATACATATCCCTTTGGAGTTTTGCTTATGAATGCTGTAACTATATGTTCTTTTTCTCCTTTTGGTTCATCTTAACAATTTTTAAGCATGCAGTTCAGTAGGGTAAAGTATATCCACATTGTTGTGCAAACGTTCTGCAGAACTCTTTATTTTACAAAACAAAAATGTTATCATTACAGTAACTCTCCATGCCTGCTCTTCACAGGCCCTGGAAACCACCATTCTACTTTCTGTTTCTGTGAATTTGACTCCTCTAAGTACCCCATAGAAGTGGAATCATACAGTATTTGTCTTTTTGTGACTGGCTTATTTCATTTAGCATAATATCCTCAGATTTATCCATATTGTAGCATGTGTCAGAATTTCCTTCCTTTTCAAGGCTGAATAATATTCCCTTGTATGTATACACCACATTCATCAGTTGATGGATACTTGGGTTTCTACCCAAACAAATATGAACAGGCTTCTCTGTTTTGGCTATTATAAATAATGTTGCTGTAAACATGAGTGTGCTAATACCTCTTTGAGATCCTGCTTTCAATAGCTTTGGGTATATGCCCAGAAGTGGAATTGCTAGGTCATATGGTAATTCTCTTTTTCTATTTTTGAGGAGCCTCTATATAGTGTTTTCCAAGGCAGCTGAACGATTTGACATTCTCACCAACAGTTCTAATTTCTTTACATCCTCACTCATTCTTTTTATTTTCTGGGTTTTTTCTTTCTTTTGCTTTTTTAGAATAGTAGCCATCTTAATGGATGTGAGGTGGTTCTCCATTTCTTTTAATTTAAGAAAATGGAATCACACAAGTTGGAAAGTTGCATTTTCCCCTTTACTCTCATGAACATATTTTTAAGTCAACAAATATTCATTTATAATGTCATATCCAGTGACTGCATAGTTTTCTGCTCCATCACTTGCTTGCTATGCAACTCCGGCCACCTTGCCCAAACTCTCCCTGCCTCAGTTCCTGCAGTTGTAAAATAGAGTAATAAATACCCTAAGAGACCTTAAGAGAATGTTGTTGTGAGGATTAAATGAGGTGATTAGTTGACAAGCACCTACAATGATTACTGGCACAGTGTCAGCAATCAACTGTCAGCCATTGTTATTGATAATTTTATTATTGCTTGTCCACTGCGTTGATGGATCTATTTAAGTAATTCCTTATTGACCTTCAGGTTGTTCCTGATTTTTCACTTAATAAAAAGACATGAACATTAGCTACATAGCTGCACTCAATTTTTTTCCTAAAGCCTTTGTCAGGGGTTAGGAGAGAATAGCCCCCTATGAGACCCACACTCTGCTGTTTCCTCAGAACAGCTTTCAGTCATGTAGAGCTGGGCCCCCCTGGAATCCACTCCTCTGGCCTTGGTTTTTAAACAAGCCCTCTCATAATTCATTGCCAGGGTATCTCACCTGCAGATCTGTGGGCCTGAAGCTTCTCAGGGGGCTTGGCACAATGATGCATGGCCTGGAGAAAGCTTAGTAAAATATTTACATGGAGGAATGTGGCATTTCCTACCCTGGTGCTCTGATTACAATCAGAGTCTTATCTTTCCCCATAAAAGGAAGTGAGGACATGTATTAAGTTGTCAACACTAGAAACATATGAAGTCTAGAACTGAGGGTCTTGGGAACTTCCCTGATGTTCTTCTCTATAGTATCATCCAAGGGTATGAAGGAAAGTCTGCTGGAAGAGGGGCTGGGAGGTCCATGACGTCAGGAATACTGTGGTGGATAACACATCTGCCTTCTCAGCAAACCCAGGGTTTTTTGAGTGGTCAGAAGACCCTCTCTGCATTGTCCTCATCAAGGGAAGGGAATTGTGGGTGGCCAGGACAGACCCCATCTCAAGTATCTCTGTGAGGATGAGACACACACATTAAATGAGTAGCCTTTTCTGAAATGAAGCCAAGTGTTCCATGGGGAGAACATGGCCAGGAAGCCGGGCAGAACTGGCTCAAAATTCTGCCTCTGACATTATAAACTTCCACCAGTGAGCAGGTCACAAAGCCTCTCTGAGCCTGTCTTCTTGTCTGTAAGCTGGAGATAGAATGACCCCACATACTGGTGTTCTGCAAAGTTCTAGGGTGATGGTTTTGCTATATGAGAATATGAGATGAAGAGTCACCATGCTAAGCTATAACTTTCTGGTGAATGTAGAGACACTGAATGTTTTTGAAACCTGGGCACTCTGCAACAGGGACAAAATGCCTCACTTTCAACAGCTGTTGTTTAAAAATATTGAAAACAGGACTCCTAGGAGTCGAACAATTCCCAGCTGGAAAGAACGACTAATATCCAGACCAACGTAATCACCGTGACCACTCGCAAGCCTTGAAGACACCATCAGATTTCCCCTGAAGCGTTTCAGTGTCCTCCCAGTCAACTCGGAACAATCCATTCATCCATCCATTCTTTCCACCAACAGCTGATGAGGGTTGACTATGCTTGTAGGAGCTGTTACAGGCACTGAGGATCCCCACTTGAAAGAGACCCAGCCCCTGCTTTGAGGATGATCCTATTCCGCTGGAGGAGAATGACCTCTTAATTGACCATTTTGTGTCAGAAACTGATGGTCACATCTGAGCCACATGTACCTTGATAGAGGTGCACCCTGGGGCAGGGGACAACAAAATCTTAGAATCGGAAGGAAATTCAGACACGGATAGGCCCAAGCCTTGCTGATGCATGGAGTTTGCAGCCAGGTCGCCAACTCTCGCCTCATCTTCTACCATCTCACGGAGCTCGCCACGGCCTCCACACCCGGCCCCAGGCAGCCTCTGGGCAGCTCTGACAGTTGGAAAATTTTTTCCTTATGTCGAGCTGCTATTTGTCTCCTGGAAACTGCCACACAACTTCACAGAGTTAATCCCATTCTTCTACATGACAGCCCTTCAGATGCACGAAGTCAGCTTTCAGGTGAGGGGCAGGCAGGGGTAATCTTAGCCTCACGTTGCCCAAGGGAATCCCGGGGAGTTCTGAGACATACCTGACTTCAGGAAGGTGCTTTATTTGACAATGAGGGCATGGTGAGACTTTCTCACTTTGGGTTTACTTGGACTTTCACTGCTAGCCTTACTGATTCCACTGGAATTTCTCTAAAGCACGTTAGCATTCATTATCTTGCCATGTCCTCAAATCAATCTGGTGAGATGGTCCAGAATGATTTATTATTTCCATTTTGTTCATAAAAAAAAACAAGACTCCAAGAGGTGGTGGGCTCAAGGTTACGCTGATGACATCTGGTAGGATGGAACCCAAATCCTCAAACACTGGATGTATAACAATCCTACTCTGGTGTCTCCTCCCTTCTGTGCTGTTTTCCCATATCCAGTCAGCCCTCCCCAGGATCTACTTCACGGTCTCTCTCCTTAGGCTTATTTTGCTAAAATATTGACTATATTGTGTCACTCCTTTTATCAAAAATTCTCAGTATTCCTCCACATTATAGGATTAACCTCTAAGCCCGTAGGATGGCATTCAATGCTGTCCAAGTTGTCTTACCTGCTGGGGTTTTCAGGGAGAGTGGGGTAGATGGATGACATAAACACTACAGCAATAGTTCAATGAGAAATATATGCACAGGGTATTTTGAGAATGTAGAGAAGCAAGGTGAGGGTCACCAGAGGCTGCCACAGTCAGAGATGCCCGAGGTGGAATTTAAAGATGTGCATATCATCTGAAGGTCAACAGGAGTCAAGAAGACCTGGAAGAGAGAAACAGTCAGTTGGGGGCAGGAAACTGTAAGTAGTTTGGCTCTGCTAGCCAGCTAGGTACACTCTAGGGCTTGGAACAGGGTAAGGCTTCATGAGGGGTGGGGCCAGGTCCTATAAGCTATTCAATTAAGGGGTTTGGACTTTTTCCTGCAGAATCTGATGAGCCAAGTGGGATTTGAAGCAGGCCAGAGGCAACTGCATTTGAGATTTGCATGTGAGGGCCGGCCCTTTGGTGGGGGAGGAGAGTGGACTGGAGTCGGAGGCGGGGGTGGGTGTGGTGGAAGCTAGTCTGGCTAAAAGGGAGTTAAGGACACTGTTGTCATGATTCGGAGGAGAGACGATAAAGGGTAGCAGCAGTCGTTAGAGGAAGAGGATTTCCACATATTTTAGGAGAGAAAACCAGATAATGTGATGACTGGGAGCTTGGAGAGATAAACAGGACAGAGGAGTCAGGCTTCTAATATGTTCTCAGGAACTTCCAAATTGGGAGAAAGGTAATCGTCTTATTTACTGTCATTGCTGCATCTGTACCTAAACTGCAGGAGGTGTTGCAGAAAGGAGGTGTGCAATACCTGTTTACAGGTAGATTGATCTGCTTAGTGGATTTAGTAACAAAGAACTCTCTGTCACCTTGATATAGTGGCCCAGACTGCTGGCTAATCACCTACACCTGTTCTCTCTCCTTACTTCTCTGGACTTTATTTCCTGCACTTAGGTGCAATCATGCAATTGGTCCGGACTCAGGCCTGGCCCAGACATACTCCTCCACATTTCGTCCCTTCTACCAGCCTGATGCAGAAGACTGTGGTGGATCCTTGAGAGGAAGGGTGTCCCTCTATTCCTGGGTGGAAGGTAGCTGGTCACCAATAAGGAACACTCGTTTTAAACATTACGTGAGCAAGGAACCAACTTCTGTTATGTTTGAGCCTTTATGTGTAGGGTTTGTTTGTTACACAAGCCAGATTGACCTAACCAACAAACCTTTGCTGTTTCTTTTCTTCCCTGGATAGGAAAGAAGGTAGCAATTAGTACATAACCATCAGTGCCAGTCACTGTACTTGGTAGATCTGTGTACCTTACTTCATTTAATACTGTAAGTGCTCTGCAATTTTAAAACACTCCTGTTTTGGGAAGAAAATCCCCCTGAAGTCTATTGGTTGCTTCATGTTATTTCATGTTCCCCTGGACACAAGAACATAAGACTGTGCAATACATACAATTCCTCCCTTCCTTCTTCTTTCCTTCCTTTCTTCTCTACTATTCTTGAGTTTTATTTTTTTCCTGTCTTAGAGAGATATAAATGACATATAACATGGTGTAAGTTTAAGGTGTACAATGTGATCATCTGATATTCTTATATATTGCAAAGTAATTGCTACACTAAGGTTAGTGTGCATATATCTCCTCACACAGTGACATTTGTGTGTGTGTGTGTGGTGAGAACTTCTAACGTCTACTTTCTTAGCTTCAAGTATACAACACAGTATTAACATAGTCACCATGCTGCACCTTAGATCCCCAGAACATACTCAAGGAAGTTGGTACCCTTGGAACACCTACAGTTTCTAAGGAAACTCTTTGTCTCTACTACTCCTGCCCTAATGAGAAAATTAGATGGTGATCAACAAGAAAAGGAAGGTGAAAGAGGAAGGGAGGGAGAAGGAAATGTTAACCAATCGCGCTCTTTATTTGTTTAGGTCTGACTTCTGTAAATATCAAATACGTTAATTGTCATGTGTACTGGGCTGAACACAGGCCTTCACAATGACTAAAGCCACCACCAGTTAGTGCTTCTGAGAGCACTGCTGTCTTCCTGTCGGCCCAGTCTTCCACTTTGGGTCTCAGTGCTTTAGCTACCCTGGCCTTCTTTCACTTCCTCAAAGAAGTCAAGCTCCTTCTTGCTCCCGGGTCTTTGCAAAAGCTGTTTCCTTTGCCCGGAGTGTCATTACCCCATTCAAGTGACTAACTTGTATTCATCCTTCCGTTTTCTCCTTAACCATCACTTAAAATATCAGGGAAGCCCTTGCTGACCCCGCAATTAGGGAATATCCCCTGATGACCCTCTTGTTGCATTCTAGACTTCAAGGTGGCAGTCATCAGGAGTTTGGTTGTATCACCACTTTTATAGTTAAGTGTTTATGTCCATTCTTTCCCAGTAGACTATAGGCTCCATGAGGACAGGAACGGAGCCTGTGCGTTTGGCTTCTTGATCTCTAGGACCTGGCAGAATGCCTGGCCATAGAGTTCCCTCCAGAAACAGTGTGTGAAAAGAAGATTTTTCTCTTAGTAAAATAATAAAAAGCAACCTTAAAGAAAGGAGGGTCTTCCAAATGACTTTCTGGGAAACTTACTGTGCATGTGAAATTCTGAAATGAATCAGACTACTTAGAAATTTGATACTGACTTAAACCTAAACCAAGTAAGGTGCCGTCCCGTTTCACAAGTGAAGTGTCAGAGCACGGAGGCCTGCTGCAGAGGCCCTTGGTTAGTGAGTCAGTGGTGGGGGCATCCTCTCTGATGCCCCTATTCACTCTGGGGTACTGGCTGGTGGGTGCTGGTGTGATGGTGACTTGGGAGCCCCTGTCCTAAAGGAAAGGGGGGAACATGATCATTGGAATCCTGGCTCAGGTACTGTAGGAACCACGTGGCCCTTGGCAACTATGAGCCCGAGTTTCCAAACTTGTAAAATGGAGAGAATATTCTTTCCAGAGGCTACATGTGGAGGCATTTTCAAGGCTGAAGTGTTCTAACATGAGTAGAAGTGCTTTACAGAGAGACTGGCACTTAGCAGGTGCTCAAAAAATTTTAACTGACATGTAGTGCTTTCATAGTATTGGGGTTGATACTTAGGACATGTTTCATTTGGACTAGTAAGTCAATAACTCCATTCACAAAGAAAAGGAGTACTTTATCTTTGGCTGGTGGATAAAAAGACTGATTTATTTCCTGGCCCAATGGCAGAGACCTAAAGACAATGGTTTGATTCCCTGATGGTGAACATGTATCTTTTTCACAAAGTGTGAGATGGTGCACAGAGAGCATGCCCTAGTGGGGCCACATCGAACGGAGTCACCCTTTGAAAGTGCTTGTGGGTGACTTGTTCATCGTTAGCTAATGAGACTTGTAAGGGAGTTTGTTTCCCTAGATCCAGATATATGTGAGCACCCACTAGGCCAGGCACACTCTGTTAAGCCCTTTTCAAATGCTCTTTTGTTTACTCCTTACTCTATTACTGGGATGAATAATCATCCCTAGTTTCATAAGGAAATTCAGATTCAAAGGGATTGAGTAACATGCCCACAGTCACAGAGCCAGTAAATAGAGAGCTGGTATTTTAACCCAAAGCTCTCTGCAATCAGATCCCATACAATACAAATATATTGTATTTTCTCCCTAGTAAAACACATCCCATGGAGAGTGAAGACCAAAATTATAGATAGGAAAAACCAGTCCAGCTTTATTATTATTAATAATAAAGGTGAATATTTATTATTATTGCCTGATAACTTCAGAAACAGTTTCCTTTAGAATATAGAACTTTCTGTTTTCTTCTATAGACGTTCACTGTTTCTGATTTTCTCTGCTTCTATTTGGTGTTGCATGAACCGCCCTGGCTAGAAAGGCTGTTTAGTGGAGTGGAAATAACCCTGGATGAGCACTGTTTCTTGCCCTGCATGTCTCCTTTGCGTGACTTTGGGGAATTCATTCAAGATCTCTGAGCCTCATTTTTCTTCTGTGTGAAATGAGGACAATTATGCTGCTTGCTTGCCTACATTTATGGATTTTGTGGGGATCCATCAAGATAATTGTTGTACAGTGTTATGCAAAAGACTCCACATTATTATTCTAAGGTAGAGTCACTGCTCTGCTCCCACTTTCTCAATGCCTATAGATCCTCTTGGCATCCCATACCAGATGAGAATTTATGGTTAGTTGGATGTGATGGCAAAATCTTTCTTCCTATGCCTTATTTTCATCCTGCAGTGTTCCTATTTCCGCATACAGGCATATGTTCTAATTGGAGAAGAGGTGTGTCTATTTTGAAGTTGTGGACTCAAGGTGCCATTAAACTGGGATTCATGTGCTTTCATTGACATAAAGTGAACTTTTTTTTTTAAGTTTAATTGTTGCTGTAATGGTAATGGCATGTATATATACACTTATGAAATGCAACTTCTTCAGTTTTTTAAATATGAAAATCAATATACCTTTCTCATATCTTACAGTCCTCTCTATTTGCTTTGGATATATTGCATTTCTTCCCATAAAGTGAATCTTTTATTTGTGTACTGCTAGGCTGCCCAAATCCACCTGTTACTGCAGCCAGTGGCCTTATCTGGTGAGTCTTGTCTCTGTTAGAATCAAAGCCAAATATTGTAAGGACTAATGGTTTTACTGAGGTGGTCATGTCTGTGACCACAAAAGACTGCTTCGGGTGTTTTTGTCACTGTCAGAGACTCTTGATGGAATTACAGCCCCTTAGTTCATTTTTGTCCTTGTTTATTATCTGGATAAGCATTGTACCCACCTCTCTTTGCCTTATCTGAGGACACAGAGCCAGCATGTGTGAGTCATAGGGGCCAGTCAATTGCATTTCCATAATTTTATTAGAATGGCAGAGTAGGTTAGCTTTGTTAAACATGGAATAACTGTCTTGGGTGTTCACCAGTCCCCCACAGTTCCTAGAATAACTGTGTTTTTTTCTCAGAAGCGTCTGAGGAAAGAGAGCAGGACAGGGGAGCCAGGAGACCTGAGTTGATGGATCATGATTCTGTTAATTCCAGCTTTAAGTATGGCCAGAAACCTTTTGGTCTTGGTTGGTGGTATGAGCAAAGTGCCGTGGACCTCGGGAGTTGACAAGAGAGGGTCAGGGGAAGTTACTCTAAGGGGCATTTGAAAATTGGGCTTTGAATTACGAACTTAATTTTAACAGGCAGACACAGAAGCAAGGGCAAGAGGCGTTAGTCATGGGATGCTGATGGCACAGAACGGTGCAAAGTGAAAGTCAATAATTGGTCTCAGGAATAGTGTGCCTTTGACTGTGGTAAGAAGGAATGTTGTACTGACGTTGCCTAGAGAGGTAGAATGTTGAAGCCAGGTCATGAAAGGCCTCAAGGACCAAGCCCAGGTGGTTGTACTGGACAACAGGCAACTCTCAAAGCCTGTAGAGTATGGAGTGTTTGGGAGGAAACAGGATTCAAAATTTTTTCATTAAGCAGCCAATACTCAATGTAAGTTATTCAAGGCTGCTCAGCAAATATATTACCAGAAACCAAAGGGATCATTTGTTACTCACATGAGGCCTGCAGGATAACTGAACTGCTACAGATATCCCCATTTAGCAGATGAAGGAGCTGAGACTTGGGGAGATTAAATGCTCAAGGTGACATTGCCCAAAGAACATGGAAGTTAAAAATAATATTCCAATATCCTGCCTCATATTTCTGCCTGATAGGATCCAGTTGTATTCTTGTAGACTTCAGTTTGAGATTAGATAACGTTGGCTCTGATGCATAACAAGGGCATCCAAGATTCTGAAAGAGAAAGAGGCCAACCCTGCATCAGTAAAACTCGGAGTCATTAGTACCTAGTAGAGATATCATTTGGCCTCTCTTTTAATCATTTCTTACTCAGAACCAATATAGCACCATTTTCATTGGTTCTAGGGGAGGCTGGAACTTGTCTGAGGAGTGGTGTGCAAACTAGATATTTTGTAACATCTTCTACGTCAGGGCTGATAATGTAGAGTCCAGTCACAGATATTAGTGCCACAGTGGCAGCCTGAATGATTCTGGGGGAGCAGAAGAAATGTTGGCTTTTACAAATACCTCCAGAGTGGGTGATGCTTTACACAGACTTGCAGATAACCCAGAGTCCATTTGCCTGGTCAAATTTAACAAGAGTTACAATGTTGCATCTCCAGACAGGAAAGAGTAAGACTATGAAAGAACTGGATATTTCTTTCCTCAGTGGTATTTCCAATGATGATGAAAATGAATTCTTGCTTTTGGGCTTAGCCCTGGGAGTTGGCCGATCAGGGTGGAAGTACTCACTCTGCAACTCACAGGTGTAAACTTTGAGGAGTCTCTTACCCGTCCTGAATCTCAGTTCTCACACCCTAAGGTAAATCTTGTACCCCTTTCCCTATACAGGCGTTGTGAGAGGGCAGTTTGCAAACACACATCTAGAGTGGGTCCTGATGTACAGTAAGGACTCATAGACATTATGTGAATCTGGAATGAGTTCTTTTCTTCGAGTCTTGGATGCTTTATTTGGTTTTAGTTTTCTGTAAGATTCTGCTATGGTGACTCTCTCTTTTGTCTCCTAGATTCCTCTCTAGCCTCTTGAGACACTGCCTCACAAAGACGTTCCCAACACCTGAAGAATTTCTGTGTTCCCTCTCCCAGTCTGGGGTGTCTGTTTACCATAGTTGCCGGCTTCCGGAGCTACTGTGTCTGGGATCCAGCCTGAAGCCAAAGGCAAGTATACTTCAAAGCATCTGGACAGAAATACAAGTGTATCATTGAGATTAGGAGAATCACATATTTAGACTACCAAAAAGTCACTTTATCCCACAATATAAATGATATCCTAAAATATATTAAAAACAGACTTGATGGAAAAAAACCCACCCAAAGCCAGAACTTATCTGGAAATAGTTTTTTTCTTTTAATTTTATATAAAATTAGCCATTATACATTTTTTTCAAAAGCACTAAGAATTTGTAGCAAAAAAAAAAAAATAAGTCACCCACTAAAATATTATGAGTTTCTTTTCAATATACGTGTTGGAGCAACTTCACCATCCTTGGCTGTCGGCGGGGGCCAGTCAGTGTTTTCTATAATTGAAAATACCGCCGCTTCTCCGTTTCTGATCCATTGCCACATCCTCTCCCAGGCTCTGGGTTGCTCAGCTATCCCAAGAAGTTGCCTGCTGCCTCACTGACTGGAACAGTCTGGAATGCACTGTTGCTGAGACCAGAAGAGGTTCAAAGCCACAGAGGCAGCAGCAAATCCCGGCTCCTCCACTTCCTGCTCAAAGACAGTGTACAAGTCCCTGAGCCTCGGTGCCAGGTCAGATTTCCTGGGAGAGAGTCTAAGACTCCGAGGCTATGGAGCAGGCCAACCGGGAGGGAGCCCAGGAGTAGCTGTGACGGGGAAGGAAGCAGTGCCAATGGGGACCTCCAGCAATCCCGCAGGGAACCGGGAGTTGCCGCGGCCCTTCAGACGACAAGTGGTGGGCTCTTGTGCGTCCATGTTGACCAGTCAGACAAACGGAGCTTTCATCTCATACCCTTTCTCAGAAGGCAGCCTGCTCCGACCGGTCTGAATGGCCGTGCAAAAGCCCCATCCCGAAGCATCGCCGCCTGTGTGGTCACCCTTCAGCAGGCTGCCCAGCGCTCCCTGCAGACCTCACCTGTCAGGGGTTTGAGGAGGTGCTGCGGGCTTCATCTCTGGGTGACTCGCAGAGTTACAGCCTCCATCCGCATCTACGGATGTAAATGATATGCAAATGAGCCAAGCCTTGACCCTCATGTAAAAGCAGGGCCAAACTTCTGCCCTTATTTTGTCTTCTTGATAAACATAAATGTCATAAGAAGTGGGCTCTGGAAAAGGAGAGGGCCAATGAGTCTTTTATTTGGTAGCATTTTTTGATGACCCTCAGAGGTGCAGACCACTGGAGTGAGTGACAACTGCTTGGTTGCCCTTGGGAATCATATTTGAGACTGAATTTGGGGTTTTAAGCCTGAGGAAATGGGCTCACGGTGGTTTTTCTACATCAGTCTTCGCTGAGAAGTGGATGCCCAGCTTGCTGCCAAACACCCCCGTGATGTTGCATTTGGGCCTTACGACAGCTCTGCAGGAGGACAGATTTTCCTATCCCCATTTCACAGATGAGGTCAAAGAACCTAAGACATTTGCCAGGGGCACACATTTAGAAAGAAGAGGGGACAGAAAAAATGAAGATGCAGGGGCCAGGGGCAAGGTTTTCCTTTGTTTGGGGGTGGCAGGTGGAGAAGGGTCTGAGAAGCAGAGAGGAGGTAGCTGCTAAAACTCAGCTTACTCTTGGGTCTGTTATTGAAAGTTGGGAGGGGGTGTTCCTTGTTAATGCTGATTTATGCGTTACTAACAGAAGAGGGGAGAAAAAGGAAGCCTGGTTTCTAAATTTATCTTCTGTGGCACTTACTAAAAAGCCCCTCAAGGTGGCCGGAAGTTGGAAACCCTCAAGGCACGAAGCCCTGGAGCAGCATGCAAAGGTGCTTGGCAGGGGTGGGGGGCGCTGGGAGATGGGCCACCACGTGGCTTTCAATCTGGGTTTCTGGCTCTTAGTAGCTATTAAGATTTCTTCTCTCTGGCTCTTCATTTGCATCATGTCATACCCATATGGTAGTGTTTTATTTACCTTGTCAAGGGAAATGGCTAACTTTAAAGAGAGATGAAACCAGAAGCCTTGGCTTTCAGAAGCCCTCCTTCAGTCCCTCCTACCCACCCACCCTCTCTTTCACTCTCTCTCTCCTGCCATCTTGACTTTTATGAATGAGAACCTTGCTTGAATGAGAGGATCATTTTTTCCAGGGGACAGTTGCCACTGGGTATTTGTCTTATTGAGGGGTTTATCCCTGCAGCTTTTACAGCCAGAGTGCATTTTATCATGACTGACTCCCATTTCTTTCATGATGGAGGAACATTTGGAAGTTGAAGAAGTGTACCCAGGCTGGTTCTGATCATATAGATCCAAGGCTTGAATTACCCACTGCTTTGCTATTCGTCTGGGATTTCTGAAGAGAGACCTCCTCAGTTTTGCCATTTTAGGTGTGGATGTTGCAATTTACAGAGGGTCCCTTAATGCTTTTCAAGACAGAATTTGCACCTGGTGTTGGGGGTAAGAGAGCAAATTCAAACTTCCCTTGTTCTTGAATGATTCTGGGTGATTTCGTTATTCATTCATGTGTTCTTGGCTTTCTAGGCTATGGTCTCAAACTCCTGAGAAGTATTAACTAGCAACCATATAAATACAAAAGACCATTAAGGATACAGCTACAGGAGGATTTATTCCTCTTTAAAATACTTTAATTCTGTGTTTCTTTATTCAAGGAGCATTTATTTTAGGTGCAAGATGTGCTGGGCACCAGTCTAGATGTGCAGGATCCAGAGTTGGAGAAGATCTTTCTGCCTTGAATCTGTTTGGTTTTATAATTTCCCAACTTAGAGGTCATAGCCACACAGGAGGTACAGAAAAGGGCCCAGGGAGGACAGAGCTGCAGGAAATGTGTGAACTTTGTGAGACAATGCACAATTTTATTTGCATGCAAATTTCTCTGGGAGGAGGCCTCATAACTTCCATTGGATTTTTAAAGCGTTTGTGAACAAAAATGTTTTTAACCCATGGCCTCTGCAACTGCAGCAAAAATTTTCGATGACCTACACCTGGTATCTACATGTAGGATCGTCTCTCCTTGCTCAGCCCTGGTGGGTTATCTTTATTTGGGGCCCAGACAACTGGCCTTTAAGTCTATCATCTGAGAATAAACTCCTTAAAAACTGGGTCAATGCCTTTGTTATAGCTATACTCCAGCCCAGAACCTTGTACCCATTTTTTACATTTCCCGTAGTTCTCAGCTCTTGTCTTACAACAAATAGGAGGTCCTATTGAAAACTGCATTGATTAATTATGCTCCAATCTTGTCACTCAGTTCTCTGTTTGAGCCCTTGCATGAACTGGATTCTGCAACATCTCTGGCCACTGTGAATAGGCTGCTTCTTCCAAGGCAGGGTGAGAATAAAGAACATTCCTAAAGTGGGGTGTGCACACACACATGCCTCCTCTGAAAGTTCTCTAACAGTCGCACCCCTAATGCTTTTTTTCTTAACTATCATGTGGAGAGAGGTGTTTGGACACCATATTAATAATAGCTCTTAGTATGTATGAGGCACATTCCATTTTCAAAGGCATTTATAAACACTGAAAGATGAAAGCGTGCACTACCCATCTTGGGGAAAAAGGAATGTCAGTCATCACTGTGTCTGTTCCTTGGAGAAGGTCATGAAGCTGAGAGCTAGAAGGGAGGTTAGAGGTCATTGGTGCAATCTCCAGTCCCTAGAGGAATTTTCTTTCCTTCAGAGCAGACCAGAGGTGGGGTATTCCCTACTGTCCCTTATGTGCAAGCAAACTCTGCCCTCCTGTAACTTTCAGTGGTATCTACGTATCTATGTATCTCTCTCGCTATCAACTAGCCCCTGTCACTCTTCCTGCCTACTTTTTTCTTTCTTTCTCTCTTTCTCTCTCTTTTCCTTCCTTCCTTCCCTCCCTCCCTCCTTCCTTTCCTCCTTCCCTCCTCCCTCCCTCCCTCCCTCCATTCCTACTTCTTCCTTCCTTCCTTCCTCCTTTCTTCCTTTCCTTCCCTCCTCCCTCCCTCCCTCCCTCCATTCCTCCTTCTTCCTTCCTTCCTTCCTTCCCTTCCTCCCTCTCTCCCTCCTTCCCTTCTTCCCTTCCTCCATCCCTCCCTCCTTCCCTTCTTCCTTCCCTCCCTCCCTCCTTCATTCCCTCTTTCCCTACCCCCTCCCCTCCCTTCTCTCCCTCCTCTTTCCTTTTGCAGGGTCTTGCTGAAATTGCAGATACATAAACAAAATGATGTTGCTTTAAGGTGTTCAATTTGAGGAGGTTTGTTACATATCAAAAGATGCCTGTAACACCTGGGCTATATGAACACCCCACCCAAGGAGCCTTTCCGAGGTATATATGCAAATATATACACAGCTCTGCCGTCTTCCTGTTGCGCCGGCCTTGGTTCTCCTTTCCTTGCTGCCCGTCTCTGACCCAAAGGCCCAGAGGATTTTCGTTACATGCCTTGGCCTCTCGCAGCTAGCCCAGCACCTTCCAACAGTGTTATTCTTGTAATTGCTGCTTTGCCCGAGATGAGTGTATTCCGCTCCCTAAAGAGCTGTTAGAGAGAACTCTGATTCAGCAGTCTTTTTTCTCTTTTGTATAATAGTTAAAATAAAGGGAGCATTTATTAAGTGCCCGCTGCTTCTCAGGTCCTGTGTTAAGCAGTGCCTCTCATGCGCCGTCTTCCCCAGAGCACTGTGAGGTGGATGGCATTTGTTTTCTTGTTTACAGACCGGGAAGCTGAGGCCCCCAGAGATGAGGTAGCTGTCCAAACCTCACAGCCAGGAAGAAGGAGAATCAGAATTCGAACCCAGGTCTGTCTGGATCTAGAACCGCACAATTAATATGTTATTTGTATGGACACAAAAGGCAGTTAATAATTATGGTGTGTTGTTACTTTCCACGTTTTGCCCTAAGCCTCTCTTCCATTATTTTTTCCATCATGAGCTATTTTTAAAGAGTTTATCTACCGAATAACTATATTATGAAATAGCTATTGATGTGTTTTCCAGTTTCTTACTCACTAAAGCTATCAGTATTTTAAGAATATTAAAGTACTAACTGTTAGTATTTTATTAGCAATTGTAAAGTGCCATATATTATTTCATTAACTCCTCAACAACCCAGGGAAGTGGACATTATTGTCCCCATTTTACATATGAGGAAACAGTCCTGGTTGGCTGAGTTCCCTAAGATCACAGCTAGTCAGGAGCAGAACTGGGATTTATACTTTGTCCGATTGCAGCCGCCTTTCTTTGAGCTGGCTTCTTACTCCGGATGGTCATGGAGTGACTGATGCTTCCAGCCTGAGCTATTGTGTTTGAAGCCAACAAGCACAGATAATTTTTCAAATTTTTAATCAACCTATATGTATTAACACCATGGATAACAGTATTATTTTCAAGGACCTCATTTTTGCTACCACAGATGACTACGTAATTTTCACTAGAATTATATATAGGAGAGATACCAGCAACAGCGTCACCAAACTTTGCATTCAGATGTCATACATTTTCTTGTGTAAATAATATTGTAGTGCAATAATAGTGGTAATGGTATAATACTAACAATGGCTGCTATTAATGGAGAGCGGCCTTGTGCCCAGCTTTGTGCTTAAGCACCATATGTACATTTTTCCCTCCAAATCCTTCACCTATAATATGCTATGTAAAATACATCTTTCTTACAGAAATCCCAGTTTCTGAGAAGTTAAGTAAGAGGTACAAGGTAGCACTAATGTGGGCCTTAGGATTTGGGTCTAAGCCTTTCTGGCCTCAAAGCCTGGGCACTTAGTCAATGCGATACACTAGAAAACATCATCCACTTTCAAATTAGCCCATGGGACTTCCAGGTATCTTAACAAGAGACTTTTATACCTTGAGACAAATGAGGCCCATCTTATGCAGTTGTCTAATGTTGCTACGAATGTACCGTATGCCCTTGGTGATGTAGGAATAGGGTTGAAGGCATTTGCCAGATCCGGAATTCCAGCACTGGCCATTATCAGTAGGCCTTTCTGAATCCAGGGTCTAAGAAGGAATTGTCTAGCTGGCGCTCATCTTCCTCACTTGACATGAAGCTGCTGGGGGACAAGCTCCTTAAAGGCATTCCATCATCCCTGGGTATGATGTATGACACACAGTAGGGCCTTAAAAAGTGTCTTGAGTTGCTGTGGAGTTATGAGAGGGGAGGCCAGAGGAGCCAGTATTTGCCCAGAGTGTGGAGAGGAAGAGAATGTACACATCCTAGACTTCATGGACCCCTCTCTACTCTGCCAGCGAGGAGCTATGTTGTTTGGGAGGGAGTCCATTTTCCCTTTCTGAGACCACATTTCCACAAAGGTTAATATTACCTGCTTATTTTTATTAAAGAGCTGTTCTAAACTCCATAAAACAGAGCATATGTGGAAAGTACTGAAGATAATAAAATCATATAAATAGAATGGCAGTGGTGTCCAGCACAACCACCATAGGGAAGGCTTCCTTGTGCAGATTACCTACCTGGCATTTTCTTATACAGCCTTGAGTATCATTATCTTCAGTTTACAGGTGAGGAAACTTTGAGATATTATCATGATGAGTTATATAATTATCAAACACATGCAAAAAAAAAATTCATGACATTTGCTTGGCTTCCTGGGATTGGCAGAGTAAGAGGGTTAAGGAAACAGAGGTAGTGTCTGGTTGGCCAAAAAGCAACCCTTCCAATTAAGTGTAATTCAGATTGTGCTGGGAACATCTCACAAACAACTACCCTCTCACAAACTGATCTCATTTATTCTCACAACAGTCCAGTGAAGTGGGTATCAATGGTCCATTTAACAGATGAGGGAACTGAGGCTCATGGAAGTTAAATAATTTGTCCTTGATCATATAGCTAGTAAGAAGTCTAACTAGAATTGAAATCTAGGACTGTCTGGTTCCAAAGGCCAAAATTAGATTCACAAGGAATTCTTTCTTTAAAAACCAATTTACTGAGGTAAGACTGGCACACAAAAAGCCGTCCATATTTAATGTACACAACTTGATAAAAGTTTGGAGATAAATATGCACTCTTGAAACCATGACCACAAACTGTCATAAACATATCTGTGCATTCTAAGTTTCCTTCCACCTTTATTTTTTTAATTTTTAATTTTTAAGAGGCTTTTGAAAAGTGGAACCTGCTCTTCCAGTCAAACATTTTGCACTACCCCTGGTCTAGAGAAACACCCAGACCCTTCTGGAATGGACCCACCAGGGTTGCCTGGATTGAATTAAAGCAGCCCATCCTCATGCCAACTGGCCAGAGTTTGGGCAACTCCATGACCTCATCCTCCTTGCTGTGTTGAAGAAACAAAGATACTGACTCTTTCCCAAGGCCGGGCTGGGTGAGTCTTAATTTGTGAGTGTTTGGAAATGGCTTTGAAGATGGCAGAGGTTATTTAAGTGCTAAGTGCCAAGTATTACTATTTGTTATGGTTCCAGCCACTGTTTCTCTTCTCCATTGTCAGGCTGCAAATAATAAGAGATATGGTGAAAAGGCCTCTGAAATATCCAAACATCAATAAATTAGGTCACTTTGTCCTGAGCCCTGTGAGGGTATCTCCAAGTCTAGCATTAGCTTTGCAGCATTTTTGTATGGGCTGGTGGTTGCCTAATTTACACTTAGACATGCCAGCAGCAGGCCCTGGTGCATGTCTGGTGCACAGGTGATGCAAGTGCTCTTTGGACAGACCTGGATTGCTGACATCATGCTCTGCTGTGTGCTCTTTGAGATGGAAATTAGGTCCTGGAGGATCCCCTGCTCCTTTCATCACTGACACTTAATGGAAGGGAATTAACAGTAATTGAGCCCTTCTGTGTGCCAGACACTTTTATGAACATGATCATTTACTCTCACAACAGTCCAGTGAAGTAGGTATGAATGGCCCCATTTTACAGATGAGGAAACTGAGGCTCATGGGCATTAAATAATTCATCCTTGATCATATGCTGAGTAAAAGGCCAAATTAGGACTGAAATCCAGGACTGTCTGGTTCCAAAGGCCATGCTCTTTTATTGTATTAAACTGTAGGTGCCATGCCATAATCTACTCTGCACCCCAGCTATCTAGTTAAGGGCCTCCAGTCCCCTGCTGAAATCTATCCAGTGCCTTTCCATTGCTTTAAATGGAATAAAGACCATATTCCTACCTATGGCCCTGCACGATCTGCCTCTGCTCCTTCTCCAGCTTCGTTCAATCTTGTGCTCCTTTATTTCGGTTCCTTGAATAAGCCCAAACTTCCCACCACTCGTTTTTTGCACAGACTGCCTGCAAAAGGTTATCTTTTCCTTTTTTCCCAGCTAACTCTTGCTAAACCTTCAACATCATTTTCTTAAGGATACCTCCTTTGAAAATACAGACCAGTCGTACTGCAAGTGTAGTCCCTGGACCAGTAAATAGCATCCTCATCTGGGAACTTGTGAGAAATGCAAATTCTCCAGCCTCACCCCAGACCTACCGAATCAGAAACTCTGGGCATGGGGCCAGCTCTCCAGGTGATTCTTTGCTTACTTCAATTTAAAATCACCAGAATTTCCCAAAGCCTGAGGCTACTGATGGTGCAGGGTCTTCAGCAATATCCAATTTTTTACCTATTCAATGTCAGTATCACTCCATTCACGGCTTCCCCTCCCTCGAAGTTGTAACAACTGAAAATGACTTCAGACATTGCCTAATGTCTTCTTGGAGGTAAAATGCCCCTGGTTGAGAATCACTGTCTTGAAGTATGTTTCCCTGTGAGACACTCATATAACACCCTGAAGAGCTGAGGTTAATTTGTTAATAACGTGTTGGAGTCCTTTGTTTGAGGCATGTCTCCACTGTCATATTTCCCACAGCTATTGCTGCCAGCCACTTAGTAGGTCCTCAGGAAATAAATACATGGCACTGCACCTCTCAAACACAACGCTCTATCTGAATCTTCAGGAGGAGACAGGACTTGGGGGCTGGAGCAGAATCACAGACAAGCCGGATCTTTGAGATACTTCAGGATTTGACTGCAAGTCTTTTCCATCAGAACTCTGGGAACAAAGGGGTCTTTCATGCCCCAGCTGGAGAGGATCTAAGTACTGGTTTTTGTTTGTTTGTTTGTTTTAATATAGCAACAGAGAATGTGATTAAATGCAGAACAACAACAAAAAGTTAGCTTCGAGGGATGCAGAAGGCCTGACCAAAGATAGGCCCAGTGCCACTGTCACCGAAAGAGAAACAAAACCACATTCTGGCCGCAAGTGCAATAAGGAGATTTTGGGTAACAAGACTTGAGTCAGTCTGCCTGTGGTGGCTCTAGTCTCTTTGTCAGTGGTACATGCAAATTACAGAGGAGGGGAAAAGGTAGGTCTGGTCCTTCTGCCCCTCCACACTTCCTCAGCCTGAGAAGTAATTTCCAGAACCTCGATAAAGGAGAGCTGTAGAGGTGAGAAAGAATGGAATTTTGCTTGCATTCCTTTTCTAAATTGATGACCAACATCATCATCCTAGTTCCGCAGAAAGTTGTTATGGACGCAGAACACTTGGTTGGCTC
Source organism: Smutsia gigantea (assembly GCA_032199065.1). Lineage (NCBI taxonomy): Eukaryota > Metazoa > Chordata > Mammalia > Pholidota > Manidae > Smutsia > Smutsia gigantea. The sequence continues at coordinate 151,378 of JAVSCE010017529.1, forward strand.
TGTGGACGGCTGCCCTTCAGAAGGTTCACACTACCCCTGGGAGTGAGCCTGGCTGACATTCATAGGAAATATTGCAGGCACGCAGCTCATGTCAGGATTCATGTAACCCAAATGCTCGTTATGATTTCAGAGTCGCCGTCGAGGCATGAGAAAGTATAGACCTCAGGCAATTTTTTTCAAGTTTTCATATATTTTTTTTTCTCCAAGAAATTTTGAAAAGAGGAAGAAAAATGGGGAAAAATGGAAATTTTTCTATTTTAAAATTCTCATTTTTGTTTGATTTTCGTTACCAGATTGTACCCAAAATTTCTTTCCTGCTTTTTCGCTTAACATTATCTTTTAAGCCTGTCTCCATGTTTTTGCGAAATGACATCATTTTCAAGGTGATAGCTAAATTCAGTTTCAATTCATTCCCATATGCAAAATTATTAAAATGCCCCAAACTTGGAAACAGAAAACAATATATTCTAGCCACTCAGAGAGTATATACTAATGTGTTTACTTAAAGCTAAAGAATTAGACACAGAAATGGAAGTACAGCATAGAGAATATAACTAATAATATTGTAATATGTTGCATAGTAACGGGGTAACTATAGTTACCATGGTAAGCATTTAGTAATGTATGTAACTATCAAATCACTGTTTTGTACATCAGAAACCAATATAATATTGTATGTCAACAACCTTCCAATTTAAAAAGTCTACCAAAAAAAGACTGAGTTCACCATTTCTTTGACACTGGAGCTCTAAAAAAATCAGTAATAATGAATTTACTAATCTACAATTTGTAATAATTTGCATATGACCAAAGCTTGAGCATAATTTTAAACACTTCATTATAGTCCACGTGCCAGATTGACTTAATCAATCCCATTGTTGTCATTTGCTGTCATAAATAGCTTTGCAACAAACATCTTACGTGTAAGACTTTTTCTCTAGAATTAAGAGCATTTCCTTTGAAATGAGGTCAGAAGTTCAATCATTGGTTCCAAAAATATGAATGCATCTAACCTTGACAGAATTTCCCATGAAACTGCTTTCCAAATTATATTTCCTTTAGTGATATTTGAGTATATCTATTTAATTTGCAATAACATTGGCAATATCTGGTAATACCTAAAAAAAAAAAAAAAATATATATATATATATATATGAAAGAGAAGGGTGCCCCTCAGTGTTTGCATTTGCTGGCAAATGGCTTAAGGTGAAGGGGATGAGGCAGCATGTACCTTTGATTTGGGGTACACACATATGACACTGGAGTCCATTCATTTTTGCACCCTACAACATCAAGAAAACCAGTTCAGCTTTGATTAGAGTTAAAGTGTTTTTCTGCCAGGAACTTTTATTTCATGCTTGCAATTATGAGATTAAAAAAAAAACTGGCAAAAAGAATGCACCCTCCCCCCCCCCCCCCACTGCCCACCCAAATTCTATTTCCACAGAGCTGGATCTCTCTTTGTCGGAGTTAAAGATAATTTGTAGGCATGCATATTTCCTTATAGAACCAAATTGCTGAAGGGAGTTATAACCTGTTTTCAAATACTCTTGGGTTTCCCAAAAAGAGCTACTTTTTGTCATTGCAATTAGAGCAGAGAAGGCTGGTTTTAAAAGCTAAGTGTAATTGTCCTGTAACCAAATGATGGGGAAACACACACAATGAGGGGAATTATTTTTCTTCCCTCTCTCCCTCCTTCTTCCTTCCCTTCCTTCCCTCCCTTCTTCCCTCCCTCCCCTCCTTCCTCCTCCTTCCTCCCCTCCTTCCTTCTTCCCTCCCTCCCTTCCTTCCTCCTTCCTTCCTTCCTCCCCTCCTTCCTTCCTACCTTCCCTTCTTCCTTCCTTCCTTCCTCCCTCCCCTCCTTCCTTCCTCCCTTCCCTCTTTCCTTCCTCCCTCCCTCCCCTCCTTCCTTCCTACCTTCCCTCCTTCCTTCCTTCTCTCTCTCTTTCTTTCTTTCTCTCTTTCTTTTCTTTCTCTCTCTTTTCTTTTTTCTTCCTTCCTTCCTTCCTTCCTTCCTTCCTTCCTTCCTTCCTTCCTTTCTTTCTTTCTTTCTTTCTTTCTTTCTTTCTTTCTTTCTTTCTTTCTTTCTTTCTTTCTTTCTTTCTTTCTTTCTTTCTTTCTCTCTTTCTTTCTTTCTTTTTCTTCTCTAACTATTTAGTCTGAGATAGAATATATGGCAAGTAGGGATTCATTAGGATAATGAATACTGCCATATCATTATTAGTAGTCTTGGTTTATTAACTGGTTAGGGTAAAACCCAAATTAGCTGGACTAAATGAGAATTGCAACTTTTGGTAAATTAAAATTCCAAACAAATTATGGATATTTTGATGACTTCTTTCTCCTTCAACGTTTGTTGTTGAAACTCTTTTTTTCCCCCCTAAAGTACCTTGTTTTAATTTTTTGGAAGAAGGAGTTCTGTGATTGGTGATTAAATTTTTAGAAAATGTTACAAAATCTTTGTGTGTAGAGGGATTCTTATGTAGACTGAAGATGCAGTTATTAGAGATGGGACCTCATTTCTCTAGATCCTAGGGCATACTCTGGAAACTACAATATTATTGTTGTTACATTGTTGATGTTAACTTATTTCCCTGTTGTGATAGAGACTGGCTGGCTAGCAGCACAACACACCTGCTTCCTCTTCTTCCTGGGCACACAGCCTACATTTCCCAGCCTCCTTTGCACTTAGGGGTGGTCATGTACCTGAACTCTTAACCAGTAGAATGTAATCAGAAGTGCTACACCCCACTTTCTCGTCTAGCACTTGAAGATCTGTCATGGTCTCTCCCATGCTCTTTCTGGCCTATGAGCTTGGTGCAGAAACAGAAAAGCCATTCACCTTGAGAGTCCTGTGTTAAAGATGATGGAGCCATGAAATGGGAGAATCTGTTTCCTGGAATCTGAAAGAGAGCCCCTAGCTGATCAACACCACCATTCTGGGTACAAATTTTTGAAATTTGCTTATAGTAGCAGATTGTTTACAATGGTGACCTTAATTAATGTTCTTATCACTTGCTAACAAAAGTAAGGTCAAAACCCTAAGTTCAGTTAACATTGTTTATGATAAGTAGACTTCCACAGGAACCAAAGTTTTCTTACAATCAATACAGAGTTCTCTCCCAGATTTAGAGTTTGTCAGTGACAATGCAGGGAGAAAGATGAAGGTTCTGGACTGTGGGATCAAGGGATTCCAAGGCTCTGGTGGCTTTTCCCATTCCCAGGCAGAAAACTAATGCCTTTCGTGAAAGAGAGGAATGGAGTGTAAACTCAGTTTTTGGCCTTTCTTCTGATAAAAAGAAAGCCCTTAATATCACCTGAAGCTCATACATATCATTCAAGTTGTTGTGTATGAGAAAGGTCTGAAGAACAGACAAAACTGATATTAGCCTCTTTAGAACGTCTATGAGTCATGGTGAGATCCAGGCTAAAATGCACCATCCTATTTCAGAGTTGAAAATAAAAGGATAATCTGAAAGAAGGAACAGCTTTTAAGTAGAGAACTGCAATATAGGAGACACAATTCTTCTCCACTTTGCACATTAAATTCTCTAGGTGCTTTGGTGATCTACATTTAAATCACCCCTTTGACATTTGAGGTACAATATTGGGGGTTGGAGTTAATAATAGGGTCAGTTACCAACTTCTGTCTTCTAGTGTAGGAATCTGGTTGGGGTGGGTAGATCCAGGGATTTAAGAAAGAGAAGCTGATCTTGCCACATTTCTCTGTACACAAGAACTCAACAGAGCAATGAATGACATACTCAATATACAATGGGAATTCTTCTCCCACAGATTGTTGTTAAATATCTCTGTTTGTTTGTCTGGGTTGATGAGGTGTATTCTGCACTGCCTTCTTTATTCCTTATGCATTGATTCTCTTGTAGCTCCTAAAAGCAGTCATGCCATCCATAAATATTATTTGACTGGAGATAGTATGTATTTAACTGGGGTTCATAAATATGCCCTTCAGTTCTTTGTTTCTTCAGTTTTCCAATTCTTATCTATCTTTATTATTTCCCATAGCCGTTCTGAGCCCCTAAATTAAATTAAATTTGCATATATACACTTATATATTTCACAGATGTGTTTCTTTATCAGAAGGAGCCCTCAAATGCAGTCAGGAGGCCTTGAATCAAATTATTGCCAGTGACTGCACCTGTGACTGGTGAGGTTGATTCCCCATCTGCATGATGGGATTTGCCAAAGAGGTGAGGACCTTGTTCTCTCACATGCCTGTATAGCACCTGGGAAATGTGAGCCCCCTTTTCCAGCATCGCTTCCAGATGCAATATTCCATGATCAGGGACACAAATGGTCCCTTACTCCTCCTTACTTCTAAAACTTCTTTCTCCATTCTCTTCTCCATTTTTTTCCCCCTCCTTCCTCCTTTATCTCTTGTTTTCTTGGAGGGATCATTCAGCTGGGGAGGAGCCAGAATGGACAGGCCAGAGCAGCTGAACTGTTAGCTCATCAGGAATTGTCCACATTGTGGGCTAGTCATTCAATTATTAAATATTCATTGAGCATCTAAAATTTGCCAGGTATTATGCTAAGTAGGGTACTTTTTTTTAACTTAATTTTTACTGGGCTATTTTCCTTCTTACACAAACAACACAGGTTCATTGTGGTCTTTTCTGAAAATACCAAAAAAAAAAAGTAGAAATAATTGTAGTCCCACTTTCTAGTATTTATCATTATGAATACCTGGTTGTACATTTTTCTCAGGGATTTTCCTATGTAAGTATATACTTTAAAAAGAGGGAGAAAATACGAGATTATGTGTACATTTTTCTCAGGGATTTTCCTATGTGAGTATATACTTTAAAAAGAGGGAGAAAATACGAGATTATGTTGTACATCTTGTTTTACAATGTGATCTTTTTGCATTTATAATCCATTGATTTCATTTCATTTTCTCTTCATTGTTGGATGGTTGGACTGGAAGAAGTGATCCTTCCTATGTGTGATGTAAATTCATTGCAGAATGTATGTGCCAGAAAAACACTACTGTAAGCTCAAAATCGAACAGTAAATCAAAAGGAGATGCAGGTGCACATGATATCCAAAAGGGTCTTTATTTTGAACGATTTACTGGAAATACCCTGGTCAAGTCAGAATCCTTTTCATGAGTGAGAAGAAAATTGCAAGACTGGGCAGATTCAAGAGTGAAACTCATCTGTGTCAGTATGTGTTGGCCCAAGTAGGACACATATGCAAACACATTGCCCTTTTACTAACCAACTGTTTCAGATGCAAAAGTCAACATCTGAAGGATTTCTCAAATATTTTCCTAAATAAGACACAAGATAGCCTGCTCATACAGAATACTCTCATTCAATCATAGTTTAGTACCCATTATTATTATATGATATACAATTTTCAGACATTAATGTGCCAGGTACCATGTGAATTATTTTTTTAATTTATTTTTATTTTTTATTGAAATATAGTTTATACATAATATTATATTGGTTTCGGAGGTACAACATAGTGACACGACAATTACATACATCACCCAATGCTCATCTACCATGTGAATTATTTAACCTATATTATTTTATTTAAGAAGTGCTGTACAGCAGAAACTTCTGTTCCCACTTTAATGTTGAGGAAAGTCAAACTTAAAAAGGATTAGGAGATTTGCCCAAGATCAGATGGCTAGTAAATAACAAAGCCACAAACTAAAGCTGCCTGGATCTAAAGCCTGAGCTCTAAGGCTACCACACATTCCTGCCTCTGCCAGGTATAAAGGACACAAGCTATATTGAATGAATAAATGAATCAACTTATCTCACAGATGGATCTTAATAAATGATAATTGACTGGGAAACCACAGCTCCTTCTAATTTTCTCACCAAATTTGACTCTCCACAGAGTCAATTTACATGTAAATTACATGTAATGCACATGACGGCCAAACTACATTTACAAGTTTTTGATACCTGCTGAGCTCTCTTTGGCGACAGCAATGAGACTGAGTGAGAAATCATTGGAGGCCATCCTCTCTCAAAACAGCATTTCCCTCTCAAGTTATCATCAAGGCATCGGGCCAGGGAACCCTTCCCACACTTTGCTGCCCAGCATTAGGTTGCAGCCAAGAAGCCAGGATTTGGCACAACACTTCTGCTCAGGGCTTATTGACTCTATCTCTGGACCTTTCACTTAACTTGAAAATGAGAAGATTGGATCAAAGATGGAAGAATAGAGGTTTTTACAGATTCTTTGTCTTCCTTTGACTCTCAATAAAAACAAAAGAATATGAGTAAAAACTTCACTGAAACTGAGAAATTGACATAGATAAACCTTACAACTACTAAATATGGTGATGTCTGGGCTAAGGGGAGGAAATAACCTTAAACCTTGACCTTGAACAAAATAGCAATGACCAAAAAAAGCAACTGTCAATTTCCCAAAAGACCTATTCCACTAGCCTCTGAATGAGTCATAGAAGTAGAGTCATGGAAGGGCCTCAGGACAGCTGAGACATGTCCCTCTGGAGATTTAATTCAACAGACCAGTATGAAAGAGAAGTCATAACCACAGCCATTTTTGTCGTCCACGATCATCCCGGCCACATGAGATGATGCTGCACCTTTGTTTTCTCAGTACCCACCAGACTGCCTTGCTCATGGCAAGTTTAACATCTGCAGGGATGAAAAGCCTAAGAGTGGTGGACAGTGCTGAAGGACCCAGAAGAACACCTTACGGTCTGTGCTGGGTTGGAGCCTCTGGCTTGAACTTGTCAAGTGATGTGAGGTTTAGCTGCGTCCCTTTCTAGGAAGCATTGTCAGGGATATGAAGAGTGAAGAGTGTGAGGTCACTCTTCATTTTTAACATCCAGACCTGTGTTCCTTTCAGAGTGTGTCCGAGGCAGCAGATCCCCAGCCCAACCCCCATTTATATCTCTGGGCTTGTTGTGGGATGGACATGGATGGTCAGTCCATTTCCTAATCAACAGGAGAATGAGGACTGTGATGTCACCCCTGTGACACCTTCATGATGAGTCCTGAAGGCTCTGAGACCCTTGCACAGAATGAGAGCACCCCAGACCTCTGCAGGGCTGAGTACCATTGAGACTTCCATGACGACACTCTTTGAGCCCAGGGATGTCTGTATTGTGCCGTCATTAGCTCCAGTGAGATTGCTAGAAAACCTACAGGGGACAAGATGTCTTTAAGTATTGGCCATTGTGATGATTTCCAGAGAACTGGACACCAGAACTATGGGGGTTTGCTTCTCCTCAATTTATGCTTTTTCTCCATGAGCTGGTTGGAGAATATTCTGCTTCCATTTCATCTCCGGATACCATCCAATCTCTATCCTGAGTCCTCATATTCACTCTGATGGTGGCTTAAGGGATCATCCTTCCCAGGGATCAAAACTTTACAGTAACAATAGCTAACTTTCCTTGACTTTTCAGGAACTCTATTAAGGGCTTCACATGCATTATCACATTTAACTCTACAAGGAAGATAAATTTATTATTTCTTTAGGACAAATGAGGAACAGAAAGCCTAAATTACTTACCAAAGGTCACAGAGTTAGTGGGTCACAGAGCTAAGAAATAAATGCAGATCTGTCTTATTTTACAACCTTAACCTGCACTCTCTCTACCTGAATAACTCTGATGGTGAATCTTTGGGAAGTTGAATAAGGATTCCCTTCCCTCCCCTCCCCTCCCCTCCCTCCCTCCCTTCCTCCCTCCCTTCCTCCCTCCCTTCCTTCCTCCCTTCCTTCCCTCCTTCCTTCCCTCCTTCCTTCCCTCCTTCCTTCCTTCCTTCCTTTTCTCTCTCTTTCTCTTTCTTTCCTTCTTTGCACCTTTCTTTCTTTTTTGTCTATTTCTTTATGTCTAAATTGGGCCAGGGGTAGGTAGAGGGAATCAGGTTTGTCAATATGGTTGTCTTGGGAATTAAATGGAAGTACAAATGTGAACAGGGCCCTATGTGGCAGTGGGGGTGGTGGTCAAAATTCAGAGGGGAAGACAGAAACCCACACAGCTAGTTCTTTAAAAAGACAGACTGTTATAGTAACACAAATGGACCCATGCTTCCTGGAACTGACAAGTTTCTCTTTGCTATATTAATGGAAGTGGTGGCCCTGATCTTATCGATGGTTTTTAGAGTGCCCTTGATGAGCTGATGCTCCCGACTGGACCCTGAAACTGAACTTTGGCCATTGGCAGATAACAATGGCTAGATTGCCTGAAAGAAGTCTTTCTGTTTTGGCCACATGGCTGAACTTCTTATCTAAAGTGATCAGAACCTGGGAGGAAAGAGCTTATTGAGTAACACATATGAATGAAAACCCAGAAGACAAAGAGGAGAGTTCATTATATAGTGAGCTAGGAAAGATGACCAGAGAGGATGAAAGAGAAAGGAAGAACTAGAGAGAAAGAGAGAGAGGAAAGAGTATGGAAGGACTGAAAGAAGAGAAGAAATTCAAGAAAAGAGGAAAGAACTGGAAGACAGTATAAAAACTATAAAAGGGAGAAAGAGGAGATGGAGAGAGAGATGGGTAGAGAGTGGGATTGAGAAAGAAGAAAAGGGAGTCAATGAGAAGATGCCTTCATAAAGAATCTACTGTGTCCGAAACACGATGTTAACTGCTAGGTGAGGAAGTTCTTTAGCCATGGTGGATGCTTCCTGAAGATCCTAAAGGATAAAGGTGAGCCATAGGTATAAATCCTTATCTTGTTAGTAACACCTTGAACTTCATGCTGACTCTACCTTTATGTGTGTTTAGGTAATTCATTCCAGAGCCAATCGTTTTAAGTGGATGGAATCTATTGAATTTTCATTTATCAACTCTTTCTCCTTAGTCTTCATTACTTGTACTTAATAATATTTATTGGACGCTATTCCAAGTGTTCTAATAATCAGTAAAATTATTGATTTTATTTTACAAAATATTTTTGGTAAAAAAAAATTCACCACTGTCTTTTATGTACATTCCTCCTTTGAGAGTTTGCAAACAATTTTTACATCAGTTACCATATTGTGTGCTCCCAATACTCCTGATGAGCCAAAGATTGTTCTCTCCGCACTGAAGACAGGAAAACTAAGGCTCAAGGAAGGCAAATGACTCCCTACAGGTCACATAATTCATAAATAACAGATTTGGGACTAGAATTCATCCTGACTCCTTGTCCAGTGCTCGTCCCACTGTATGCGTGAGAGGTCGATGTTGATGATAAAGACTGAAAAGAATTAACTCACTATACTGCTAAGAGATGATGACACATGGTGGTTGACAACAGAGCTGCCTTCAAATCTCCAACTATTCTCCGTTGTTTGACCCTGGGTAATGGCTTGTCTTCCCTAAATCTCAGTTTTCTCATATGTAACGTGGGAGTTATAATAGTATCAACCTCACTAGATTGCTGGAAGGATTAAATAAGATAATGCATGGAATATGGCAGGCTTGCCAAAGTGCCTGGTGCAGAACAAGCATTCAATAAATACTAGCTATTATTAATGCAGACAGCCACTCTTTCTTTTAGGTAATATGTGTCACAGAGGGCAGCTTGTGGCATATAGCATGCTGGTGTCCTCAAATACTCCAGTGATTGGAGACTCCTTTGCCTGCCACTCACTCTACTGGGCACCAATCCAGGGCTCTGAGGGAAGTCATTACTCATTCTAGCCAAGGGAGATTAGCTGCCACCTGACTTGACATTGTATAATGGGGCTCGACTCATGCCAGTTACAACTCTCTGGGGTCATGGGCCACCAAATCAGGACTCCTTCAACTCTTTTCTTTCCTGAGGACCCGGCATTCAGCAGCCCATGGGAAATGGCCCAAATGTATTGTGCATGTCTGTGTGCTGTGTAAACACATGTTGGAGTTGGAGTTGGTCAAGGAGAAAGAAAGCGGTGTGGTTGGAGACCACAGGACTGCAGGATCTTGGCGTTGCAAGTCAATTAATGAGCTCTGCTCTTGAGAGATCCTAACCCTTGTGAAATTAGCCTTGATGGGACCTTGATGTGTTACTGAAATGCACCAGGGATTTGGGGTCAGACCGATTAGGTCTTTATAAATGAATAGAATTTAATTTGTAAAACTATTCTATAGGGTATCTGTTTATTATCTCTATTTTATAAATAAGAAAAGTGAGGCTCACAGTGTCCATTTTGAGATGGTTTGAACCTAGTTTTATCCCTTATTTCTCCATCAAGGTGATCTTATCTAGTCACATGCCAGACATACCACCTACATAGTGAAAATGCCCACGTCTTTACTCCAGCCTTGTCCTCTCCTTTGAATTCTGGATTCAAGTACCTAATGCCTACTTGGTATTTCTACATGAATGGCTAACAACCACCTGTAACCTGTTATGTCCAAACAACCCTGGAATTCCCTTCCCAACGCCCCAGCAGCCTGCTCTTCGCTCTGATCTACACATTTTATTGATTGACTTCAATATGTATCCAGTTCCTTAGGCCAAATTCTAGGGATATTTGTGGATTTCACAAATTCCCGTACTTACCACATCCCTCTGTCAGGGAGACTTCTTATCTTTCTTTTGAAAACACTTCCCAGATCTGTCTGCTTTGCTCCAAATAAGCCAACATCATTCTTGCCCATGCCCCATCTCCACCCACCTATGCCACTGGAATACCTTCTTACCTGGATTCTTATCTTTCTTTGTCCCCTTTTAATCCATTCTCTACACAGTTATCAAGTAAATGTTTCCCCAGGGAAAATAAACTCCTTCCCTGGTCTGCTTACCATTTGCAAATGGTTTCTACAGCACAAAGTCCAAGCCCCCTGCATGGCGCCTACAAGATCTGATCCCTGCATACATTGTAGATTTCATCTCCTACATTCTCCCCCAGGCACACTCATCTGGCCAAACTGGTTTTCTTTATGTTTCTCAAACATCCCATGATTTTATGAGAGTTAGGGGTTTTGGCTAGCTGTTCCCTCCACCTGGCTCCCTTTGGCCTCAGATCTTCACATTGTTGGACCCTTCTACAGTCCCTTCTCAGTTCGAACATCATTTTCTCAGGGCCAACCCCAACCACCCAACCTGTTAGAGACCCTCCACCTGAACAGCTTTCTTTCATGTAACTCTATTTACATTTGTCCAAATATGTGTCTCAATCTGGTGTTATTTTATATATTTGGTTTTTCATCACCCATCTCTCCCAAGTAGACCATGAATTCCAGGGGAACAAGGACTGTGGCTGTCGCTCCCTGCCACATCTGTATTGCTGAGCTCATGGACTAAGAGTAAGTGCTCGATAAATAAATGTGTGTTGATTGGATGAATGACTGCCCTTCTAAGGTTCCTATGTTTGCTTCTAGTGAGCATTAATGAGGAGGGGTGTCAAATAGGTGTATAAATATGGCCCTGTATAATGTCCTAGCCCAACGTAGACTTTTTAAAAAGGGCTTTGTTACTTTGGGTGCTTTGTGGAAGTAACAAAAATAAAAAACAAAAGCCCTCTCAGTATTCCGATCTCGGTCTTGTATACCTTAGTACAGATAACAAAAACAACATGCAACCTAAAAACAAAATGTCCTAAACAAGTATGTGTCTTAGCTGTGTGGTTTTTGTTGGGTGGGGAGCTCTGGAAGGGCAGGGCCCAGGCTCAAACCTGATAGGTGGCCCAGCCTGCTCCTCCCTGCCCTCGGTCTCAGCCCACTCATCTCCACCCAGGCTTTGGTCACAGCAGCCCATCTTCTTGATATGACCTGCCTTTTCTTCCTCCCTGTCCAAGTCTGATCCACCCTAAGCCTAGGCTGTACTTTACCCTCAGCCTAGCAGACAGGTGAGCAGAGTTGATGGCTTTGGGTTTAAATCCTGGCTTTGCTACTTACTATACGTGTAATCTTAAGCGGATACCTTGGTTTTCTGAACTTCAGTGTTCTCACTTGTGGAAAGAGGATGATACAGTATCTACTTCACAGAGAAATTGTAAGGAATAAATGATCTGGTACTTGTGAGTGCTTGATACAGCATCCCATGCATGCCAAGTGTGCTCATAGGGTGTAACTACTATGCCTCTTCTGCACTGACCCTAAAACATGACATTTTCCTAAGGCCATTGGTTCTTGGAAGTTCAGCTATTCAATTTGAAACTTAAATAGCTATTATTCTAAATCACCAGCTGTGTTATGTCTGTGGGTCCCTCTTCTGTACCAAGAAGTGGGTTTCTTGAGAGCAGGAACTCATAGAACACTGAAGTACAAGAACACTTTTTACCTCCTTCTTAGATTTCTTCTAAGCCCAGCCTAATAATAACCGCTGGCATTTGCGAACTGCTTTACCTCTCAAGCCCCTACTACTGTTATTACTACCACTACCACTACTATTATTACCCCATTACTACTTTTGCTATTACTCTTACTGCTCTTGCTACTACTGCTATTGCTAACACGAGCTAACATTTATTGCATACTTACTATGTAACAGGCAAATTCTATGTGCTTTACATTTGTTATCTCACTTAATAAGCACAAAAGCCCATTGAAGGAGGCAGTGTGCCTAGTGGTTGGAAATGAAGTTTGGAAGTCAGACTTCCTGATTTCGAATCTTGGTTCTAGTCCTTATTAGCTATGTGATTCTAGGAGAGTTAACCGCTCTGTGCCTCAATTATCTTAAAATAGGGAGATGAATAAAAGAATAAAAACAATAAGAAAATGCAAGTGAGAAGTTTTGAGAATTTCTGAAGAGTGCCTGGCATTTAATGAGTTACTGTTGATATTAAAAACACTTTTTAGTGTATTTAGGGGTTATTTGTCCCCCTACATCCTGCCCTCCTCTCTGTTCCTGTAACATTGTGCTTTCTGCACATCTAGTGTGTATCTTCCTGGACTGTCGGAGTCTTTTATTTTTAGGATTCTCCTGCCAGTCCAGATGCCTCTTAAGAGCAGGGGAGTGTGATTTGTCCACAACACCTAGCAGATGTAACAGACCTGGTACATCCTAACTTTTCAGTAGACGCATGTTGAATGAATAAAGTACTGAATTTTTGAGTCTGTATTATGAACCAAATCTTATGCTACTTTGTTACAACATTTAATAGATATAATAATCTCATAAGGTGAAAGACATTCCTTTGTGTCTTTCTTTTTTCCTTCCTTTCATAGAGACTGTGTCTTGTTTTCCTTACTTTATAGATGAGAAGATGAAGACCTGTCATGGTGAGTAACTTGCCCAAGGTCAAGGAGCTTCTTTATGGAAGACTCTCAATCTATAATTTTGGAGTCTGCATACCTAGATCTGTAATACAGACTTAATAAATACTGGAAAGATTGAATTGCAATTTGGGAGACTCAATGAATATTTTTGAATATCTATCCTTATACTTGAGAATAGCATCTTGGCATCACCAGGAAAAGAAAGAATATAGAATTGCTGGGCATGTTCCGAGGGCCTCTGTGTGAACAATGTCTATGGGATAAGCAAATACCTGAGACTGTGTTTGGGTTCTTGGCTGTCAACTGAGCTGACTGCATGGCTGATCCACATCAATGTAGAGAAATTGCCTGTTAATCTTTTATTACCATGTTCTTGTTTAAAGAACACTATTCCTAATTTGCTTATGGTGTATGGGCCCAATAATTGAAAGAACATAAAGTATTATTTCTAACTAACGCACAATCTCCTGGTTTAAACATTTAAAAGATCAAATACATGTGCATGCATCTTCATTATAAAAGGTAGTAAACTGTAAGTAGAGGATTTGGAAAAGAATGAAAGGAAAGGAAAAAAAAATCACCCCTTTAATCTTATGACTTTAGTACAACTACTCTTAGCATGTTGATGATTTTCCTTCCACAAATGTTTCTATTTATTTTTACATGTTCATTTGTTATAATAGTATTTATAGAAAACTGTTTCTCTACTTTCCTTTAGCATTTTAACAGAATAATTTTTCGTCTTATTGTAATACAGTACCCATGACCATAACATTTAAATAAACACTACTCCCACAGACCATTGTTAATTTTTCAGTTCTCACTATAAGAATGACTGTAGATCTAATTTTGGTTTTCAGAGTCAATGGTGAAGAGGTATGGAAGTACAGGGTTTCCTTTGCCATTGATCAGTGCTCATAATATTGCCCCATTGTTCAACTTGGGGTTTCACGGTATTCACTATTTTCAGATGAAAATAGTTACAAAGTCATAACATCTTTGTGGAGGGACCTGAGATATCATCTGATTCAGTTATCTCAATTTATGAGTAAGGGTATTGAGGCCCGTTAATCCATGTGATGGTGGACCCAGGGAAGAAGGTCTAAGTCATTTTTAGGAATAGCAAGGAGGTCAGTATAGCCAGACTGTAGTTGACAAGGAGTAGATGGTAAAGATACATGGACAGAGGGAAAATGTGTGTGTGTGTGTGTGTGTGTGTGTGTGTGTGTGTGTGTGTGTGTGTGTATGCAGAGATGGAAGCTGACATCCGTGCTGGGCGCTACCTGGAACATGGTGAATATGAGGGCAACCTCTATGGCACACGTATCGACTCCATCCGGGGTGTGGTCACTGCTGGCAAGGTGTGCGTGCTGGATGTCAATCCTCAGGTACCTGCCTGCTCCTTTCCAACCTGCCCAATATTCTCTCTGGGTACTCTGTTTCCCCACAGCACTTTCACATATATTCCAGGCACTTGTCTCCCAAGCATCCCCATATAACCCCTCAACTATTTTAGGGACCAAGCCCACCCAGAACCTCTTTCAGCCTCCCAGATCCCCACTCCTCCCGTCTCCTCCAGTTACCCCATCCCCAGCCACCTGCCGGCTGTGCTGTACCGTCCATCCCCAGGTACCCCTTTTTCATCCATTCCCAGGCACTTGTCACCCTAGCTATTCTTCCTCCGTCTCTCAGGATGTCCATGGCAATATACTCCCCGAACCTCCTCTTCTCCTGCAGGCGGTGAAGGTGCTGAGAACAGCTGAGTTTGTCCCTTATGTGGTGTTCATCGAGGCCCCCGATTTTGAGACCCTGCGGGCCATGAATCGAGCTGCGCTGGAGAGCAGGCTATCTACTAAGCAGCTCACGGTGAGGGTTCTGAGGTGTCGTGGGAGGGGTCTGATGGCTGCCTGGGGTGGGGATGACTGGAGCCGATGGAGAGATGGAGGTGGTGTCATGGAAGGGGAGAGGTGTCCACCCAAGTATCAGTGAGGTGGTACTAGCCTTTCCCACTTACAGGTATGGAAACAGGTGTGAATGAGGAAGTGAAGTGCCCAAAGTCTCAGAGGCAGGGGCAGAGCCAGCCTGGGGTGCAGGAGCTTCTGCCAGGCCCACTGCTTGGTCATCTCTGTGGGACAGTGCTTATCAATGGAACCCAAAGGGTCAGTGGGAGAGACCTGTGGGCAGAGGTGGACCAGGTGGGCTCAGGGCTATTTACAGCTGGGGGAAAGGCTGAAGGGAGGGAGGAAGCTGGAGGCTGAAAGGTTGGCTGGAGGCATAAGTTAGCATCAGGGAAGAGAGTTTCAAGTTACATGGTGCATGATTCCAGGGAACTCACCTCCCCCAAGTCCCCCAGGGAGCAGTCTTCCCTGGAGGTGTAGGGTTGTCCAGCTCTTAGTGCAGGGGTCCCCCTGCTGGTCACACATGGTACTGCAGCACTCAGGT